>JAEIFU010000097.1:0-257345 GCA_018904235.1 Lordiphosa stackelbergi | reverse complement strand
GTATGGAAAATCATTCTTCTTTTTTTTTTTTTTTTTTTTATTTTAAACCCTATCTAGATCGTTTGCTCTACTAAGGTATCTCCTTTTTATAATTTTGTTATGCTTTACATAAATCGTAAGTAAAAATTGACCTACGCTGGCTATTGTCAAAATTAGTAGCAAAATCCACAGAGATTGTATATCATCTGTGTGATCAATTATTTTTACGTTATTGACAACGTTGGCTGTGTTGTCTTTGGCCTGGGTGTCGTCTGAACCGAACCAACCCATGATTAATAAGGTGATAAAATATCAAAATTTAATAAGACAATTTTTTTTTTTATTTTTATTTTTTGAAAAAAATCTTTAATTTGTTTGTTTTATTTGGGAAGGGAAAAAAATTTTTCTTTCTTTTTTTTTTTGTTTCAAATTGTTAATATTTTTTTTTTCTTTGATTTTTGAAAATTCTGTCAATATATATTCGCCTATGAAAATTTTTTTTTTTTTTAGAATTGGAAGAATTTATGTTTTTTTTTTTTGTTTAGATAGTGGCATATGACTGGTTTACAATGTTTGTGCTCTATATAAAACTATACCAGCCATATGTTTTTAGTATAAAGCCTAGTATGAAAATGGTTAGTGTTTCCAAGCAGAGATTGAACTCATTCGCTTGTTATAGGTTATTTAAAAAAACCACACGATTGTATGGCAGCTATACTATATAGTTGTCCGATTTTAATAAATCTCGGTGAAATTATGTGAAATCATAGAGAACTTATAAATACGGGGGTTGGGAGCGATAGCATTGAAAAAAAAAAAGTTTTTCTCACTAAGACTTTTTTTCAGACCTATCTTTTGTATGGCAGCTATATCCGGACAATTTTAATATACCCTCGCCAAGGGTATAAAAATTGATGTAAACAAATCTACTTGGAACAAATTAAATGATTAAGATTGCCAACCGCCAAATTTTTATTTACCATTGCAAAGGGTATTATAATTTTGCCCAGAAGTTTGCAACGCATAGAAATATTGATTTCCGACCCTATAAACTATATATATTCTTGATCAGGGCTACGAGCTGAGTCGAGCTTTGTCCGCCCGTCTGTCTGTTTCTACGCAAAGCTATTGAGCTGCAACTTTGCACAGAGTCTTCTTTTTACTGCACACTGCTCCCACTGCAGCTCCCAACTCAGCGACTATTAATAGTTTATGCTTTAACACAGATTTGCAAGTTTTGGTCAAAATCGGATGACTAAATCTTATAACTTCCATAGGAACTATCGGTCGAAAAATGGGTTTTATTTAGACAAATTGGTTGTTTTAGTGTTGGCGTTCTAAAACTTTGGTATATTAAAACATTTGCAAGGGTATAGAAACTTCGGCAAAGACGAAGTTAGCTTGGCCTTCTCGTTTAACTTAAAATTCCCGCCATCAACGATTCACGAAATGCGCACAATTCACGCACGTAATTTTTTGAGGCTTCCTCAACAATTAAAAAAACCGTAAAGCATATTTCCAATGTCTAATATCATAAAAATGATTTTAGCAGATCGGCGAAGTGGCATTTCCATCCAAAAGCCCACGGTAAAGGAACTTGCGATGGAGCTGGGGGAACACTAAAGAGAATGGCTAGACGGGGAAGCCTTCAAATGATTACCGATGAACAGATTACCACTACCATAGAACTCTATGAATGGGCCAACGAACTTTTACCAAACATCACAGTACGTTACAAAAACCCAAGTAACTCTAATTAGGCCACAGAATTTTTAAAATCACGATTTTCGAAATGAAAAACTATACAAGGAACACAATCTGTCCACTATATTCAACCCCATCAAAACTATCTTCTTAACATACTCACATTCCGAAACATCTAATATTGGGTGTATTCAGCAGATAATTCCGATTAGCGATTACCGATTTATGATTTGCGATTGCTGATGAGTCTCTGCTGAATGGAAATGATTGCAAACTTTAAAATATTGCTCGGCTTTAGTACTTTTTATAATTTTTTATCACTCACACATAATCTCTATAAATATAAAAGAGAGTGTCCTGACTGATTGGCAATCATCGCACAGCCTAAAATTTGGACAGGAGTTTCTGTTAGTGGTGAAAGTGCGTACTAAGACGGGGTTTTGGAAAATTCCACCCGGAAAAGTCGGAAAAGCGGCGGAAAAGTTTGTATGGGAAAAATGTTATTATACCCGTTACTCGTAGAGTAAAAAGGGTATACTAAAGTCGTGCAAATGTATGTAACAGGCAGAAGGAATCATTTCCGACCATATAAAGTATATATATTCTTGATCAGCATCAACAGCCGAGACGATATAGACTTGTCCGTCTGTCCGTCTGTCCGTCCGTCCGTCCGTCTGTCTGTATGAACACCTAGATTTCAGAGATGGTAAGAGATAGAGGTTTGACATGTATGGGACAAATGCTTCTTTTATCTGCACGCAGATCAAGTTTGTTTCAAACCGCCAACTAAATTAAAAATACCAAATACTGAAATATTTGGAGTAATTTTATTCTTAAGTCTGGTAACACTGCTCTTACGTTCTACGTCGAACAAAGAGGGAAGTTCGCAAAATTACGTACTTCGGATGTCCGTATGGGCCTTAAGGAACGCAGCAACACTGTTAAACATGTTTTTTCATGAGTAACGGGTATATCGATGTCGGTTAGAGCCGACTTTAACTTACGCTCTCGTTATTCATCCGATTGACTTGAAACTTGGTTTGTAAGCATAGTATGCGAAATAATTCGACACGTGTTTTCCCAATTTTGGAAAATCCGCCTACGAGGAAAATGGCCGGAAAATTCTGCCTGGAATAAACTATTTTTCATCCGATTGTCTTGAAACTCGGTTTGTAATGGAAGAATACGAAATAGTTTAAAACGTGATTTTCTGAAGTATCTGAAGTCTGAAGCGTGCTAAAAAACTATTTTTCATCCGATTGGCTTGAAACTCGGTTTGTAAGGATAAAATACGAAATAATTAAAAATGTGATTTTTCAATGACGGAATATCAACTCCCAGGCGTTAAAATACCCGGCAAAATAAGTATTTTTCATCCGATTGACTTGAAAATCGGTTTGGGCGGGAAGTGGGTGGGATATTTGTGGGATGTGGGTGGGATGTGGAAGGGATGTGGATGGGACTTGGGCGGGAAGTGGGAGTGATGTGGGTGGGATGTGGGTGGGATGTGGGCGGGACGTGGGCGGGAAGTGGGTGTGAAGTGAGTGGGAACTGGGGGGAAAGAGGTGGGTGGTAATTGGGTGTAGAGTGGGTGGGACGGGGTGGGAGTTGGAGGGAAAACCAATCAGCAAAGTTCGATTTCTGGGTTCTACGGGGTATTATTATATTTAAAATTTTTTTGGTTCTATACTGTTGAGGGCGCAGCGAAGCGCGTCGGGTTATTTGCTAGTCTCATCTCTATAAATATAAAAGAGAGTGTCCTGATTCACTGACTGATTGGCAATCATCGCACAGCCAAAACGGTAAAAGATAGAAAGTTGAAATTTGGACAGGAGTATCTGTTAGTGGTGAAAGTGCGTACTAAGACGGGGTTTTGGCAAATACCACCCGGAAAAGTCGGAAAAGCGTCGGAAAAGTTTGTATGGAAAAAATGTTATTTTTCACCCGATTGGATGGGGGTGGGAGTTGAAGGGAAAACCCATCAGCAAAATTCGATTTCTGGGTTCTACGACGTATTTTTATACCCTTGGAGAGGGTATATTAAAATTGTCCGAATGTTTGTAACGCACAGAAGGAAACATCTCCGACCACATAAAGTATATATATTCTTGATCAGCATGACTAGCTAAGTTGATATAGCCATGTCCGTCCGTCCGTCCGTCCGTCCGTCCGTCTGTCCGTCTGTCCGTCTGTTTCTATGCTATCTCCTCCGTCAGTTTTAAAGCTATCTCAACCAAACATTGCACGAAGTCTTTTGGTATAAATACGCTGCACATTTGTCGGAACCGGCCGGATTGGATGACTATAGCATATAGCTGCCATAGGAACGATCGGTTGAAAAAGTAGTTTTAGTGAGAAAAACTTTTTTGTTTTCAATGCTATCGCTCCCAACCCCCGTATTTATAAGTTTTCTATGATTTCACATAATTTCACCGAGAATTATCAAAATCGGACAACTATATAGTATAGCTGCCATACAAAAGATAGGTCTGAAAAAAAGTCTTAGTGAAAAAACCTTTTTGTTTTATATGCTATCGCTCCCACTTTGTACAGATCTATCAGGGGTGCCACGAAATCGTCGCTTAAATTCGTCGAATTTGTTTCGCGCCACAGCATGTTTCGAGTGATTTGCAAATCGCGCACTTTGAGTCAGCGATTTGCATAAATTACCTTTAAAATGCATTTTGATAAAAAAAGGCTTATTAAGATGAAGGTTGTTCAATTGTAAATAACTACATCAAAAAATTAAACATTTAACAGTTGTTATTAAAAAGCATTTTACTAAACGAGTAAAACAGTCAAACGTAGTGAGCATCATACTACCACAAACGTAGTATTTCAGGGTGCCACCTTTAACATTCATGAAATTAACGAACTCGTTTAAAGTTATACGTTGTGTTAAAAAAAGATAAAAATAGAAAAATAATTTTGGTGACTTCATAATTATGTCAATAATCGATTCAAGAGTGAATAGCAACGACAAATAGAGGCTATGTTAATACGAGGTTTAAAAAATTAAGGGGAATGAAAATCAGGTTATATGAAGGAGAAAGGACTACTCAACACGACGTGGAGTTAGAATGATACAAATATTGAAGTTCTTCGACATTAATTCTGTGGACAAAGACAGGAATTCTAACTCGAGGGGCATATAGAAAATTTAAGTCTATTAATGTAAAAATTTAAATTAGTAACCACACAATTTTGTCAAGTTTGATTTAAATCGGATGACTATAACATATAGCTGTCATAGGAACGCTCGGTCCAAAATGTAGTTCTAGTGAGAAAACCTTTTTTGATGAATATATCGTATAGCCATATATCAAACTGGCAGCATATATCATGCTCCAAGGGTAAATAAACTTCGGTACAGCCGAAGTTAGCTTCCCTCTATTTTTTATTTTTTTAACCCTTGGAGAGGGTATATTAAAATTGTCCAGATGTTTGTAACGCACAGAAGGAAGCACCTCCGACCACATAAAGTATATATTTTCTTGATCAGCATGACGAGCTGAGTTGATATAGCCATGTCCGTCCGTCCGTCCGTCCGTCCGTCTGTTTCTATGCTATCGTAACCAAACTTTGCACAAAGTCATTTGTGCAATACGCTGCACATTTGTCGGAACTGGCCTGATCGGATGACTATAGCATATAGCTGCCATAGCAGTAGCGTACGCAGTATTTTTTTCAGGGGGGGGGGGGGGGTTTTCAGAACAAAAATTTTAGTATAAAAAAATTTCGCATATAAAAATTTCCCCAAGGGGGGTTTAACCCCCAAAACCCTCCCCCCTCCCCTGCGTACGCCACTGTGCCATAGGAACAATCGGTTGAAAAAGTTCTAGTGAGAAAAACTTTTTTGTTTTTAATGCTATCGCTCCCAAACCTCGTATTTAGGGTTTTCTATGATTTTACATAATTTCACCGAGATTTATCAAAATCGGACAACTATATAGTATAGCTGAAATACAAAAGATAGGTCTGAAAAAAAGTCTAAGTGAGAAAAAATTTTGTTTTTAATGCTATCGCTCTCGAACTTTGTACAGATCAATAATTTATGCTACCACACAATTTTGTCAAGTTTGATTCAAATTGGATGACTGTAGCATATAGCTGCCATAGGAACGATCGGGCGAAAAAGTAGTTTTAGTGAGAAAAACTTTTTTGTTTTCAATGTTATCGCTTCCAACCCTCGTATTTACAAGTTTTCCATGATTTCACATACTTTTAGTAAGATTTATCAAAATCTGACAACTATATAGTATAGCTGCCATACTAAAGATAGGTCTGGAAAAAAGTTTTAGTATGAAAAACTTTTTTGCTTTCAATGCTATCGCTCCCAAACTCATTACTGATCAATATGATATGCTAACACACAATTCTGTCAAGTCTGATCCAAATCGGATGACTATAGCATATAGCTGCCATAGGAATGATCGGTCGGAAAAATTGTTTTAGTGAGAAAAACTTTTTTGTTTTCAATGGTAGCGTTTCTGTTATAAATATAATCTGTCTCAACACAATTTTAGAGAGTTTGATCAAAATCGGATTAATATACCGTATAGCTGCGATATAAAAAACTGGCAGGCATATATGATGCTCCAAGGGTATATAAACTTCGGTCGAGCCGAAGTTAGCTTGCCTCTATTTTTATATATAATATTGTTTGGTTTTATACTGTTGAAGGCGCAGCGAAGCGCGTCGGGTTATTTGCTAGTCTATGTATAAACTCTGGTGCAATACTATAGCCGCACCTTGATTTTTCAGTGTACGCATAGAAAGAGTAGAGGTAGAAAAACTTTGCGATTACCGTTTGAAAGAGCGTTCAAAATGAGAGAAAATAAGTGACAAACATCAACACTCTCAGTGCAAAAATTAACCGTTATGTTTCATTTTCGTTTTGTGAGTGGTGCACTACTATAGCCGCACAATCTAATTTCTTATTCTGTGTTTTCTAGCGGCGATTTTATTTGAGTACACTTCGTTGAGTAACTATTTGTAATAGATTTGTAAATATGCCAAGTGGGCCAGTGCTGTCAGATGTTGAGAAAGGCCAAATTTTGGAGCTCAAAAGTGAGAATTGCTCATTTCGTGAAATTGTCTGAAAAATTGGACGATCCGACAAAGTTGCGCGAAATATTTGTGAAAACCGAAATGAATATGAAAAAAAAACACGGAGGACGTAAGCCGAAGATAAATCAGCGTGACCAGCGCCGATTATTGAGTGCTGTAAGTAATTCATTAAAGAACTCCAATGAATTAAAGGCTGAATGTGTCCTAAAAGTGTCTCGGTGGACCATTGCACGGGCTTTTAAGAAGTCTGAAAACATTGTGCGGCAAAAATTGAAGGTGGTTACTCGACCACCATAAGGAAGCCCGGGTTAAATTCGCCAGAGATAACATGGGAACTGGCTGGACAAAAGTAAGCACTTTTTATAAAGCAATGCAACTATTAATTTATCTTTCTAGATCATTTTCTTGGATGAGAAAAAGTTTAATCTGGACGGTCCTGATAGGTTTTCGCACTATTAGAGGGATTTGAGGAAGGAACCCCTATACTTTTCTATGAGAAATTTTGGAGGAGGATCATTGATGGTTTGGGCTGCGTTCTGCGAGTCTGAATGCTTGGAGCTGGCATTTCCAAGCACTCATATAAACTCAAGGCAGTGCGAGGCCAATCTTCAAATGAATTTATTGGCTTTTCTTTGCGGTCGAAAGCGTCTAAAGCTCATTTTCCAAAAGGACAACGCATAAATGCACTGCTTGAATGCAATAATGTTCGGTTTTTGGAGTGGCCCGCGTGCTCCACGGACATGAATCCGATAGAAACCATGGAGCGTTGTTGGTCCGAAGGATTTTTGCTCAAAGCCTTAAGTACAATAGTACTAAGGACCTCAAATTGGCAATAATTAATGCATGAGAAGAACTGTCCCTTAGTGATTTAAAAAACTTTGTAGACAGTATGCCGAACAGGATCCATGAGTTAATTAGTGTTAAAGGAGGTTACACTCATTATTAAAGTGAATAAAAACATATTAATTAGTTAACATTTTTCTATAGTTTATTTAAATTAGTGAAGTGCGGCTATAGAGGTGCACCTAGCACAAAACGAAAATGAAACATAACGGTTAATTTTTGCACTGAGAGTGTTGATGTTTGTCACTTATTTTCTCACATTTTGAACGCTCTTTCAAACGGTAATCGCAAAGTTTTTCTACCTCTACTCTTTCTATGCGTACACTGAAAACTCAAGGTGCGGCTATAGTATTGCACCAGAGTTTATAAAAGAGTTCAACCTGACTAATTGACTGACTGACTGACTGGTGACCGTAGCACAGCCTAAACCATAAAAGATAGGAAGATGAGATTTTCACAGTAGTTTTATCTTATGCTGAAAGTGAGTACTAAGACCGTATTTTGGAAAATTCTTTCGGGAAATGTGGAAAATTCGCGGAAAACTGTTGTATGAAAATTTTTTGTTTTCCATCCGATCAAGTTCAAACTCATTTTCAAAGATTTATATGAAAATTCAACAACTGCATACCAATCTTCCGGAATATTCACCCCCCCTGGGTGGAAAGTGGGTGGTCAAGGTTGTATGGGTGAAACTTTAGTTGCCAGCGATTAGCGCCAAAATCATTTTCAAAATCACACACAACAAAAAAAGTGACTTTAAAATTTTTGGAAATCTATCCCCAAAATCGGAAAATTCACGGAAAACTGTTGTATGAAACTTTTTTGTTTGTTACCCAAACAGATTAAAACTCATTTTTAAGGATCTATATGAAAAGTCAACAATAATTGTGTTCCAATTTTCCGGAAATCCCACCCGGAAAAGTCGGAAAAGCGTCAGAAAAGTTTGTATGGAAATCGTTTTTTTTATCCGATTGAGAATAGTGGGTGGGATGTGATTGGTAAGTGGGTTTGATGTGGGCGGAAAGTGGGTGGGATGTGGGTGGTTGGTAAGTGAGAGGGATGTTGGTGGTAAGTGGCCGGGAAGTGGGTTGGACTTGGGTGGGATGTGGGCTGGAAGTGGGTGGTATGTGGGTGGGAAGTGGGCGGAAGTGGGTGGGATGTGGACGGAAAGTCGGTGAGTTGTGAGCGAAAAGTGGGTGGGATGTGGGTGGTAAGTTGGTGGTAAGTGGGTGGAAAAGTGGGCCTCAATCGATTAAAATTTTTAGTTAGTTTATTAGTCAAATAAAATGTTAGTTGATTAAATTCAACTTGGTTAAATTTAAATTTAACTCAACTTGTCTAAAATCAACTTGATTAAATTTAACTAAAGTTAAATTTAGTTGATTGAATTCAACTAAGTTGAAAATTTCAATCAAAGTTACATTTTCAACTATTGTTTTATTTACAAATCAATGTTCATTTTGATTTAAGAAGTAATTATGGAAACCAACAAACCAAACTCACTTCGAACATTATTATAACATAAGCAATGTGAAGCAGAAATAAGTGTTGTTGCTGCATCGACTCATCCGCGGTTTTAAGAAACCTGGTTTGGATGCATAGATTCTCAAAAACAACAACATGGCTTGGGACTACTCAAAACGGCTATGGCTCAAAGTATTAAAACCGAAGATATATATGACGAAGCCAAAGAAAACTTAAAAAATTACGACTTCTTCGACTTTGATTCTGATTTGGAGATTATCAGCAGCTTAATTTCTCAAAGAGGCTTGTCCCTTTCTTTAATGGATAAATTTTTAACCGAAAGGGAGAGGGACATTACTTTGCTTGAAAAATGTCCCATCATAAAAAAGGTCTTAAAAAATACAATACTTCAATGCCGTCGTCTGGATCGGTCGAAAGAATGTTTTTCTTTCGCAAGATTGGCCAACACTCTGAGATCGAACATGACATTCGATGAATTATTTGAAAGTTTTTTGATGTGTTTTTTGGATGAACTTGCTCATTCTAAAAGTTGATTTTTATTCATGAATAAATTTCAATAATTCTAAAAAGTTAAGTTGATCAACTATTAGTTTTCAACTTTCAATCAAGTTCAAAAAATCCCCACTCTGGTGGATGGGAAGTGGGTGGGAAGTGGGTTCGACGTGGGTGGAAGGTGGGTGGGAAGTTGTGTAAGAAGTGGAGTGGGGAGTGGGTGGGGTGTGGGTGGAAGGGGGTTGGTAAGAACGCAGCGGCAAAGTCGTAACGGTGAAAAAGCAAAGTAGTAAAACGTTGATTTCAAGATTCGATTTCTGGGCTCTACAGAGGAAACAAATTTATAAAATATTTTCAAATTTGGTAAATATTTGACTCTCACGTTCAAGGCGCAACGAAGCGCGACGGGCTTTTTGCTAGTCTCCTATATTTATGGATTTGTTAAATAAAAAATTTCATATGAATGTCTGAACAAAGGTAGGTTGACCCAGCAATCGTTTACCAATCATACGTTTTGTTCGATTTCTTTTCAGCAAACATGATTGTAAAATTTCCCAATCCCAATCGGCAATCACTGTATTCAGCAGGTTAAATCATAAATCACAAATCGGAAATCGGAATTATCTGCTAAATACGCCCATTGTTCGTTTAAAAAAATTAATTTAAACAAATGAAAAGAAGACCCAACTCTGGAACTATTTGATTTCTCATTTACAGCTTAATACAGTAAATTCCTGGAGGCAAGACCAAATTTTGACAAAAAACGAGAGCGTAAGTTAAAGTCGGCTCTAACCGACTTCGATATACCCGTTACTCATGAAAAAACATGTTTAACAGTGTTCCCGCGTTCCTTAGTGTGACCATCCAAAAAGTATGCAACATTTTTAGGGTGGCTTTGTTCACTTTTTTGCTCATAACTTGAGAACCGTTCATCCGATCTTTATCATTGTTTCGGCAAATTGATTCATTTTCTAATTACTAACTATCTCTAGAAGGTACGAATCCTCTTTCTTTAAAACTGTAGGAGATATAACTTTTTCCCAAATTGCGGGGGCGGGAGGGGGCGTGGCCAAAATTTGAAACAAACTTGATCTGCGTGCAGATAAAAGAAGCATTTGTCCCATACATGTCAAACCTCTATCTCTTACCATCTCTGAGATCTAGGTGTTCATACAGACAGACGGACAGACGGACGGACGGACAGACGGACAAGGCTAAATCGACTCGGCTGTTGATGCTGATCAAGAATATATATACTTTATATGGTCGGAAATGATTCCTTCTGCCTGTTACATACATTTGCACGACTTTAGTATACCCTTTTTACTCTACGAGTAACGGGTATAATAAAGAAAAACGAGAGCGTAAGTTAAAGTCGGCTCTAACCGACTTCGGTATACCCGTGATACTCATGAGAAGAAATCTTTAATAGAGTTCCTGTGTTCCTGAGTGGGAGCATCCGAAAAGTATGCAACATTTTTTAACTCGGCTATTTTATATCCGATCTTAATGAAAATTTCAGCGATTGTAGTTATTGCGATTGTAAATTTAAGTTTCAAATTTGAAGTCGATATCTTAAAAAAATGTGGGAGTTATTCAACATTTAATATTGTGGGGCGGGGGTGGGCGTGGCAAAAATTTGAAACAAACATGATCTGCGTGCAGACAATAGGAGTCTACATGTCAAATTTGATTGCTCTAGCTCTTCTAGTCTCTGAGATCTAGGTGTTCATACAGACAGACGGACGGACGGACGGACGGACGGACGGACGGACGGACAGACGGACAAGGTTATATCGACTCGGCTGTTGATGCTGATCAAGAATATATATACTTTATATAGTCGGAAATGATTCCTTCTGCCTGTTACATACATTTGCACGGCTTTAGTATATCCTTTTTACTCTACGAATAACGGGTATAATAAAGTCCCTTCCGCGGCAATTAAACAAAACAAACAAAAATTGTTCACTAATTTTTGCGATTTGGAAACCAAAGTTTTTTTTTTTTTTTTAGGTGTAAGTAAATTGAAAGTTTCGGTTCAGATGTTAATTTACAGTTTTTTTAAATACAATATTTGTATCACCAATGGCTTTGGCTAGCAAGCAATTGACAATAATTAAATTTTTTAAATAGCTAAATTTTCAAATCGTTTTGTTGATTTCTCGTGAATTAAGCATACTTCGGCAAAATGCGAAAAATACGTATAGACTGTTTTACAACAAAGAATACGGAATAAAAGTCGGGGTAAAACAAATTCGAGTGGTCGATTTTTCCTGAAATCACCCATATATTAAACCAGAAGGCCAAGCTAACTTCGTCTGTGCCGACGTTTTTATACCCTTGAAAATGTTTTATATTTCAATATCAGAGTTAAAGAGCGCTATCAATCAAATTAAAAATATTTGTAACTAAAACCCATTTCCGACCGATTGTCCCAATGGATAAAGCTCAATCGACTTAGCTCGTCGTCCTGACCAAGAATATTTATTGTTTATAGGGTCGGAAATGAATAATTCTATGCGTTGCAAAATTCTGGCCGAAATTGTAATACTCTTTGCAAGGGTATAAAAATATAAGCATATAAATATTACCGCTTAATAGCCGTGTTCGCCAGTCTTCTAACAATCTGCTATTAGCAGAGCTTAGCGGAATGTTTAGCACTGGCATTGAAAGCGAAAATGGGAAAATTTCCGAAACATTTTCCATACGAAAAATCATTTTAAAAGTACAGGGAAACCAACTTCGGCTCGACCTAAGTTCTTATACCCTTGGAGCATGATATATGTCTGCCGGTTTGTTATATGGCAGTTCTAGGATATATCCGATTTTGAGCAACCTCGGAAACTGGAAAGAATAAAGACGCTACCATTGAAAACAAAAAAGTTTTTCTCGCTAGATCTACCTTTAAGACCGATCTCTCTTATCTCTCTCTCATCCCATTTCAGTTGAACGTGGCAGAATTGTCGGGTGCGATAGCATTGAAAACAAACAAGTTTGTCTTACTACGACTTTTTCTTCAGAACTATCTTTTGTATAGCAGCTATAGCATATAGTTGTCCGATTTTCATAAATCTTGGTGGAATTGTGTGAAAGCATAGAAAACTTATAAATACGAGGTTTGGAGACGTTTGCAGGGAAAATAAATAAGTTTTTCTCACTAAGACTACTTTTTTGACTGGTCGTTCCTATGGCAGCTACAGGGTGGTCCATTTAAAAATTGAAATTTAATTTTGCTATACAAAAAAACGACTCGATATTTTTCAAAGATTGAACATACAGGGTTGTCCATATTCGACGGACCCATCTGGCAACGCCATAACTTTTGACAGAGATGTCAGATCGCTTAATGACATACCGCGTTTGAAGCGTCAGTCCAAGCAGATTTTTACCATGGAACAATACACGCCACGCGAGCGCTCTGAAATAGTTGAAATTTACATTCAACAGAACAAGTCAATTGTGAAAACTCAACGTGCTTTTAAAAAATTAAAAAATGTATTAAAAAATGTATGAATGGGACCGTCAATAAGCAAAATTGCCGTATTTACGCCACTGAAAATCCTCAGGAAGTGCCTCTTCATGATGAAAAAGTCACAGTTTGGTGCGGCGTTAGTGCGAAAACGGTCATTGGGCCGTTTTTCTTCCAAAATGAAAATGGCCATGCTGTTCACCATCAACCAGGAGCGTTATCGCGACATGATGACCAATTTTGTGATGCCAATTATTCGTCGAAAGCGTATGAGGCAGTTCTGGTTTCAACAAGACGGCGCTCCACCGCACACAAGTCGCATAACAATCGATTTTCTGAAGAAATTGTTTCCGGGCCGTTTGATGTCGAAAAGTGGTGATTTGGACTGGCCACCGCGTTCGCCCGATTTGACGCCGCCTGACTTCTTCTTGTGGGGATATTTGAAGTCAAAGGTTTACGTTAACAAGCCAAGGACCGTAGAAGAGCTCAAGGACAACATTCGTGAAGAAATAGCCGCTATTCCGGCCGAAATGTTGGCGAAATCGATGGAAAATGCTGCAAAAAGGGCACAATACGCCATCAACGCCAGAGGCGGCCATTTGAGAGATATCATATTCAAAAATTGATGTAAACAAATCTACTTGGAACAAATTAAATGATTAAGATTGCCAACCGCCAGTTTTATTTTTTACGACGTTAAACTTAATGCTCGCTAACGAAACTTTAGTTTTGCTCACAATCACGCCTTGGGTACACCTTCAATTTAAAATAGCTCAACAAGCAGAGCGCCTATCAACATCTATGCAGCAGAATACCGGGCCGCTATGAGGACTAGATTTTTTCAGGGTTGCTTGCAGGGTTGCCCCTCTTTCCTTTAAACAAAAGAAACCATGTATGTGGAGTATGAGTAGAGTGGTTTGTACTTCAACCATCTTGGTCGCGTTTATTGTCGAAATATGCAATCAAAACTTTCATGTTCAGCGCCAGCATCGGATGTTTTTCCAATTAGCATTCTACCATATCGGGTATCAAAACTTTACATAGCTACTTTATACCTTAGGAATAGCTTACACTATGAATCAAACTACCAACGGCCACGACCGCCACCGCGATTTGAACCTCCTCGGAAACCGCCACCGCCGCCACCTCCACGTCCACCTCCACCTCGGCCGCCTGAAAAGCCTTGCGAAAAAACAGAGTAAAATAATGAGCGGATTTCCGGATAATAGTTTCAGCCATAATATCTTACCTGTGCTACCGCGATTTGAACCTCCTCTGAAACCGCCGCCACCACGTCCACCTCCACCTCGGCCGCCTGGATAGAAAATCGGAAAAAAGTAAAAATATTGAGTGGTTTTTGGGGAAATAGATTCAGGGTTAATTCTTACCCATACCACCGCGATTCGAACCTCCTCGGAAGCCGCCGGTTCCTATGCCACCGCGTTGGTTGGCTCCGCCTTTCTTCTTTGCACCCTTGGGCTGTGGCGGCTTTGGCAGAAACCGCGAGATGGGCAAAAGCTTTCCTGGATCGATGAACAGCTTTTGGTGTGGCTTGAAACTGTTGGCGTAAACATTTTCCGACAGTTTGACAGATACAGAGTAATCTCGAACCGTGCCAAAGATCTCGTCGATTTTACCAATCTGCTCCTTGTTCTCCAGGAATATGGGCGCATTGAAGTACGGCACGTCGTCAATATCCACTTTGCAAACGAGATCGTTCTGGCAAATGTACTCAAAATTGCCGAGTGGAATTACGCGCTCAGGAGGGCCCTGATCAAATGCTCCTCGGCCGCCGCCGCCGCCACCACGAAATCCTCGCCCGCCACCGCCGCCACCACGAAATCCTCGCCCGCCACCGCCGCCGCCACCACCAAATCCACCTCCACGGGGTCTTCCGAATCCCATTTTTTAACTGATCGCAATGTAAAACGTGTGAATTGTAAAAAAAGAGAAAAAACACGTGCGCGCTTCACACAAGACCTTAGTCTGCAAACGAGAAAATACCAAAAATGCTGGGCAGAAACACCATACATACGGTCTTACTCGATGAACTACTGCTGCTGCGGAACTAGTTCCGGGCCTATCGATAGAATTTATTTTTAATGTTGGGCTTACATTGCGTCTCAGGTGTCACATTCAGTGGCACTGAAGCGCCAACGAATTTTGTGTTTGTGACATAAGCCTTTATTTGTTTTGCAAATCAGGCACATCTGAATCCTTCTCCTCCCTGCTTTGATGTCTAATGTAGGGTTCAAACTGCGTCACAAAATGTCATATTCAGTGTCACAGCGAATTCCTATAGCATTTTTGCGCTGTGACACTCAATAAGCGTAATTATCACAGAATTCCCTTTGATTTTTAATCCTCTCGTCCGAAAAGGAATCGATTGAACTGCGAGGGCCGTATGTATAAGGTGATGGATATGTCTCTACGCACATCTGCTGCGATTGATTACACAGGCCAACAAAATGACCACCTCTGTGAGGTCCAGCCCTATTTGTATTAAATTCTGATCCCGTTTTATGCACTGACCATCAGCTCTTGTTTTCAAGATATCGCGGAAAAACCATAAAGCAGTTTTTTTGGCTTTTAAAAAATTATGGAGGTTACACCGAGCAACAATATCTGTATTTATGAGCTCTATGCGACAGTGTACATATTAAGTCATCAGCAAACCCAAAAGCGCCTAAATTGGCTTTTGAAGATAAATTTTCATCAAATTATAGCAAATTTTTCAAACTTAATCGCCGTGTACCAGCCATTTGGGGTGCTTGCATTTTAATGAAAACCACTTTAGCATGCAGACCAATGGTTCTTTTTTTAATTTCACAAATTTTGTTGCATTTAAATCTTCTTGAAGGACAAAGTTACAGGCGGTTAATCCCGAAAAAATAAATTAAAATTTATGGCAGGATAACTAGATTGATACACAAAATCTGTATAGGAAATATTAAAAGACTACTTGATCTAACATAGTCCTTAGCTGTGAGCTGTGAATTGCACTAAGTCCGGGTGAACAGGGTTGCCCATATTCGACGGACCCATGTTTTTTTTTAAAAAATCAAAGAAAAAAATAAAACTTTGGCGGTTGGCAATCTTAATCATTTAATTTGTTCCAAGTAGATTTGTTTACATCAATTTTTGAATATGATATCTCTCAAATGGCCGCCTCTGGCGTTGATGGCTTATTGTGCCCTTTTTGCAGCATTTTCCATCGATTTCGCCAACATTTCGGCCGGAATAGCGGCTATTTCTTCACGAATGTTGTCCTTGAGCTCTTCTACGGTCCTTGGCTTGTTAACGTAAACCTTTGACTTCAAATATCCCCACAAGAAGAAGTCAGGCGGCGTCAAATCGGGCGAACGCGGTGGCCAGTCCAAATCACCACTTTTCGACATCAAACGGCCCGGAAACAATTTCTTCAGAAAATCGATTGTTTTGCGACTTGTGTGCGGTGGAGCGCCGTCTTGTTGAAACCAGAACTGCCTCATACGCTTTCGACGAATAATTGGCATCACAAAATTGGCCATCATGTCGCGATAACGGTCCTGGTTGATGGTAACAGCATGGCCATTTTCATTTTGGAAGAAAAACGGCCCAATGACCGTTTTCGCACTAACGCCGCACCAAACTGTGACTTTTTCGTCATGAAGAGGCACTTCTTGAATCTCCTCAGGATTTTCAGTGGCGTAAATACGGCAATTTTGCTTATTTACGGTCCCATTCAATGTGAAATGTGAAAATGTGAAATTTTTTAAAAGCACGTTGAGTTTTCACAATTGACTTGTTCTGTTGAATGTAAATTTCAACTATTTCAGAGCGCTCGCGTGGCGTGTATTGTTCCATGGTAAAAATCTGCTTGGACTGACGCTTCCAACGCGGTATGTCATTAAGCGATCTGACATCTCTGTCAAAAGTTATGGCGTTGCCAGATGGGTCCGTCGAATATGGACAACCCTGTATGTGTGCATGTGTGTAGTTGATTTCTGACGTGTGGCGTGTGCGTGCATCTCCGCATCAGCGAAAAAACAACTAATTTTAAATAGCTTTTAGTCGATTTGTTTTGTTTTCTTGTATATTTGAATGGCTAATAAATTGTTGAAATATACCTTTAATAAATAATTTAACTTAGCATACCGCACATGGAGCTGTACTTCAATAGCATTACCACTCTATATACCTTTTAGTTCAAAGTACATTACGTCGTAAAGTACCTGCATTACAACAGCGCATACTATGTGTATCGTTTAGTGGGCGGCCCATCCACACCGTCCATTACATTTCTTAGATTGTTAGGTGCAGTTGTAATGGAGCTTCGAAAAGCGTTCGGCTATCGCCCACTTGTCGATTACAAAGTAATGGGGATTCGAAAGCTAGCAGTCCACAAAGCGGCCATGCTAATGTAAATGTATACCGGGGTGTAATCGATGCTGTGCGACACACAGCCTTCGAAGTGTTTAAGAGGTGCTCGATTACGTAATGTGCATTTGCACATACATGCCAAAAATTGTGGCTCTATCTGTTACAGTCTCTGAGATCGAAGAGTTCATACAGACAGACAGACGGACAGATGGACATGGCTAAATCGACTCGGCTGTTGATGCTGATCAAGAATATATATATATACTAGCAATAACCCGTCGCGCTTTGCTGCGCCTTCAACAGTATAGAACCAATGCACACCTACTTTCCATCCACATCCCACCCACTTGCCACCCACAACCACCCACTTCCCGCCCACATCATACCCACTTCCAAAACAACTTACCACCCACATCCCACTCACATCCCATCCACTTCCCAGTGGGCATCCCGGCGGTATTTCCAACATCGGAAAATGAAAACACAAATGAATTCTCATTTTGACCTTACAAACCGAGTTTCAAGTCAATCGGGTGAAAAATAGTATTTTCCATGCAGAATTTTCCGGCAATTTTCCCGCATGGGGGCGGATTTTCCGACATTGAAAAATCACATTTTAAATTATTTCGTATTCTACCCTTACAAACCGAGTTTCAAGCCAATCGGATGAAAAATATTTTATTTCATGCTGACTTTTCCGGGAATTTTCCGACCGTTGGGTCAAATTTTCCAACATCGGAAAATCACATTTCAAATTATATCGTATTCTGTCCTTACAAACCGAGTTTCAATCCTCGTGGGCGGACTTTCGGATTTCGCGTACTATGCTTACAAACCAAGTTTCAAGTCAATCGGATGAAAAATAACATTTTTCCCATACAAACTTTTCCGACGCTTTTCCGACTTTTTCGGGTGGAATTTTCCAAATTTTCTTTCTTTGTTCGCGCCTGCATAACTCGCAAATTATCTATTTGTTGACCTCTGTTGTTCGCTCGACGATTCCGCATTGCCAACCGAGCTGTTTCACGGGCTGCTTCACTTTGCTCTCGTGATTGAGAAGCACGAAGTCGAGCCATACGATCGCGGCGCTCTTCACGTGCAATTTCTTGTTCTTCTTCAGTCCTTTCATTTGCAGTATTTCGTATTCTTCTTGCATTGCGGCTTTGTCGGGAAAGATTCGATCGTCTTGCTCGCGGCATTATTAATTAAACTTCACTTCACTTCAATTCACCTAAAAATTTATTTCAAAACTCAAACTCAAATTTTCAACCATACCGAGTTTTATAGTTCACTTCACTGTTTATACGAATGGGCAATGGCACTATCATTACATTATAATTGTTAATTATTTATTTAATACAAATAGTTTGAATATTGATTTCTTACAAATATCAAATTGTCATCTATACGTCATTACATAGCTGTCATTATACGTCAATTACATAGCTGTCATTTGCGTTTTGTTATTCCAAGTCTGATTCTTTTTTGTTATACCACGTTTTATAGTGACTGACGTTTCATGTCAAGTCACACGGGAACGCTGTCGAACGGGATAAAAAGTATCTTATGTCCGTCTCCTGGCTCTAAGCTACCTCCCTACCAATTTTCACCCAAATCTGTTCGGCCGTTCTTGAGTTATAAGTGGTGTAACTCACACGACTTTCTTTTATATGTATATATGATATATATACTTTATAGGGTCGAAAATGTTTCCTTCTCCCTGTTACATACACTTGCACAACTTCATGATCCCCTTTTACCCATTTTTAATGGGTACAGGGTATAAAAAAGGAAAAGAAAAACTTCACTACTAAACTACGATGCAAATACATTAAAATTCAAAAAACTAAGTCATGTATATCGTAAAGGGTATCCAATCAAATAGCCATTAGTAATGGTCATTAGTAGCTGTATGGTGTAGGCGATCTTTAATAACTTTTCAGGCTTTAGAAAATAGCGATATTATCGAAATATCGATGTTTTTTGGGCTCGATATATCAAATATCGATTTTGAAAATTTTGATTTTTGATATTATCGATATTGATATTTTAAGAAATATCGACAACCCTAGCACAGACGACGTTAGCTTGGCCTTCTTGTTTTTATTTTCACTTTAACTAGAAGCGCGAAAAGATGTGTCCAAATCCGGCCATCGTCAAGTATCTCTTAGACGAGGTCAAGTCCTTAAAAACCTTGTACAGACAGTTGGAGTCACAAATCGTCGAGTTGAAGGGTGAGCTGAGTGCAGTTATTTGCAGTGCAAATATTTCTTAAGAATCACAGCGAAATTTATATATAAAATATATATTTCCTAAGAAATGTAATTTCTTAAGAAATGTTTCTTAAGAAATATATATTTTATATATAAATTTCGCTGTGATTTAAATTATAAAATTATTATTTCAACTGTTATTAAAATTAAATATTTTTTTTTATTCAAATTAATTTCAGTACATTTCAATTCTTTTTTTTTTTTTTTTTGTGTGTTTATGTTACCCCAGAACCCGTGAGTAATGGGGGATTATTTGGCCACCCACTACATTTCAATTCGCGTAATACTTCAGTTCTACTTGCACAGGGTCTTCGAAAAAAAAAAAATTAACACGCACAATTCAAACAAGACCACAGTCTGCAAACGAGAAATTACCAAAAATACTGAGCAAAAACACTCATACTCGATGAACTACTGCGGCTGCGGAACTAGTTCTGGGCCTATCGATAGAATTTATTTTTAAGAACACGTGAACTACGGGCACACTGCCACTGCATCAGTGTGTAGGTGTGTATCAATCGCCATAAAACTTTCTCTTGTTAAGCTTGGTTCTGAAGCAAATTCGATTGTCTTTGTAAGTGAAAATTCGTCAATATAAAGTTTTATGTACTGTTGTAGCTGTGTTGCGTGTTCTCGCCTATGCGCACCGCATAAATGCATTGAAAGAAAATAGATACATTTGTGTGCAGGTATGTGTATATATACATACAAAACAAATGTAAACTGGAATGACGTCATAGCGACAAATTTCCGAGAGAAAATTCAATGAAAACAAATCTGTAGGTCGCGCCCACCCCATTGCTGCTTGCGGGGGTCTCGTAGTTAAGAAACTATCTGTGATGTTTAGCTGACTTGTTGTTTTTGGTCTGCATTTAAAGGAAATTGATCCCAAAACATGACACTGGGAGAGATACAAAACGGGAACGAGACGCAGGCGCAGCATAAAAACCGCAGCGACAACACAATGACAACAACAGCAGCAGTTCCAGCTGCAATAGGATTGCGTACACACCAGACCATGGACATCGGGATGACGACAAACATAGATAAAGTGAATGGAAATGCAAGCGCAAAGCAGGAGAAACAGGTAAAGGGCGGGTTGTCTGCGGTGTCTGTGTGCGTGTGTTAGTGCGAGTGCGTATGTATAGTGTGAATTCTGTCCAACATTCCGAAATTTAATTGAGCAGAAATCTAGAGCACAAGTGACCTGCCAACCGATGAGATGAGATCACGCACACACACACACACACGCACAAACTACAATTATTTCTAGTGTTATTGTGATTCGCCGCCGGATGACGTTGTGTGTTCACAATTGTTAATCAGCGACCACATATGCGAGCGAGGGCCGTCCTCTTAGTACTGATCCGGGGAAATTCGAATATGTGTTCCCGTCTCCCTCCCGAATGTAATTCCATTTCAACCATTCATCTATTCACTGACAGATCGATGTAACCATATCCTTTCTCCGAGCTGCCCGCAGTGGCGAACTCCGCAAAGTTCTCGAGCTAATTGAGAGCGGCCAAATCCAGGACATTAATGCGTGCAATGCTGTAAGTGTTTGTCCTTACCCAACTAATTCTCCCGAGACTAACATTCCACATATGCGACTAGAACGGTCTGAATGCTCTCCACCTGGCCGCCAAGGACGGATACGTGGACATTTGCGGCGAGCTGTTAAGACGCGGCATTAAGGTCGACAACGCCACCAAGAAGGGCAACACCGCCCTACACATAGCTTCCCTAGCCGGCCAGCAACAGGTCATCAAGCAACTGATTCAATACAATGCCAATGTGAACGTGCAGTCGCTGAACGGATTCACGCCGCTGTATATGGCAGCCCAGGAGAACCACGACGGCTGCTGCCGTCTGCTACTGACCAAGGGAGCCAATCCGTCGCTGGCAACGGAGGACGGCTTCACGCCGCTGGCCGTGGCCATGCAGCAGGGACACGACAAGGTCGTGGCAGTGCTGCTCGAGAGCGATGCTCGGGGCAAGGTTCGACTGCCGGCTCTGCACATAGCGGCCAAGAAAAACGATGTCAACGCGGCCACGCTGCTACTGCAGCACGACCACAACGCCGACATAGTCTCCAAATCGGGCTTCACGCCCCTCCACATAGCTGCCCATTATGGCAACGCGGAGATAGCCAATTTACTGCTGGATCGCGGTGCCGATGTCAACTATACCGCCAAGCACAACATTTCACCCTTGCACGTGGCCTGCAAGTGGGGCAAAACCGAGGTCTGCAGTCTCTTGCTGGCTCGCCAGGCGCGCATAGATGGGGCCACCCGTGACGGGTTGACGCCATTGCACTGTGCCGCCCGCTCCGGTCATGTCGAGGTTATCGAGCTGCTGCTGCGACACCAGGCTCCCATTTTGTCCAAGACCAAGAACGGATTGTCGGCGCTACATATGTCTGCCCAGGGCGAGCACGATCAGTCGGCGCGCCTGCTGCTTGACCACAAAGCACCGGTCGATGAGGTCACCGTGGATTATTTGACGGCGCTGCATGTGGCCGCCCACTGTGGTCATGTGCGCGTGGCGAAGTTGCTGCTCGACTACGGAGCGAATCCCAACTCGCGTGCTCTCAATGGATTTACGCCCCTTCACATTGCCTGCAAGAAGAATCGCATCAAGGTGGCCGAGCTACGTGAGTAGTCCTCCGTTAAGACTCTCTGAAGAGGGAAATACATAAACCTACATATTTCAGTCATCAAGCATGGAGCCAACATCGGGGCCACAACAGAGTCGGGACTTACGCCATTGCATGTGGCCAGTTTCATGGGTAAGTCAGATTGTTATTTTATTCATTTCCATTTGGTTGCTTGAAACATACAGGCCTGTTCTTGGTTCCGAATTCGATTAATCGGAAATGGTAAGAGTTGTGATGAGAGTTTTAATTAGGCGAATATTTAAAATTTAACCCACCACGCAGCCGAGTGGATTTTCCAAAAGTAAACACTTTGTTCACGGATATGGAAATAATAATACTAGGTTATTGAATTTTATGTCGAACGGATAATAAACAATTTTTTTGAAACAATTTACCACTAAACTTTCCGATATCTCCAAATTTTGAAAATCACCAGCTTCTTTTTCCCACTGTTGGCCGCTTTCTCGGCCAGGTAAATTGGGACAGCTGGATCTTCACTTGATCCGTTGAAGAATTTGACCTTCCAGAGCTGGTGCCAGGTGTGAAGGAAAATGCGTCGCTTCACGTTATAATGTTCTTTTGTTTGTGGCTTCGTCAGGGAGAAGGAATCTTTGCCGACCCTATAAAGTATATATATATATATTCTTGATCAGCATGAACAGTAGAGTCGATAAAGCGTTTGCCCTTCCGTCTGTCCGTACGAAGAGAACTCTGATATGGTGAGATGGGTGCATGTAATAAGGCCCGCTGACATAACGCCCGCGGGCTTTATGTCACTTTTGAAAGTGTCATAACGCCCGCATTCGGTGTGTCATAACATCCGCGGGCGTTCTGAACACTTTGAACAGTGACATAACGCCCGAATTTTCAAAAATATACCTTTTGCATTGAACACGAGGAACTTGAGCATTTCAAGTACCGTTCATTTTGTTATCTCTTGAATGATTATGTTCTTGTTAGTGTATCATTGATGTTTGAGCAGCGTGGACGCGAAATTGATCTAGTATACTAGAGTAAAATTGTTGGTGGGCATCGAATAAATTCGAAACTGTGGTGGCTTCTGGCACAACAACAATTGTTCAAAATTAAGCATTCGACCCAAAAAAAAATTGCGGTTTGTTGGATTTATTTAAAATTTATGTGAATAACTGAGAATGCGCCGCAGGCCAAAAATTTTTAAAAAGAAGCACAGACAATAATTTAAAAAGAAATCGCGCGATCTGTACTATATAATTTTTTTAAGAACTTTTGGAGTTGGGGTAACTTTACTTCACTACTCTTTCAACTGTCTCATAAACAGACAAAATGATTTGATCAAGTGGGAAACGACATTTGAAGAATTGGATTGCAATTCGGACATTGAAGAGGCAGATCAGGACAACGAGTTCATTTTTACTCAAATGATGTATGTGGTAAAATGCCTAATTTGTATGGAAAATGCCCGGGATGTGCTACTTCAGCTATGCAATCATTTCAAAATTTGTTCTGAATGTTTAAATAAATTGGTAGAAAAGGCCAAAAAGAACAATTCGCTTTTGCTCTGTCCCTATTGCAGACAAATTGTTGAAAATAACCTTAAACGAGAAAGGCAAAGCTAACTTCGTCTGTACCGAAGTTTTGATACACTTGAAATAGCTTGTCACAACGGTTAGCGACTTCGACCAAACTTCGCAGATCCTGCTTAAAAACATGACATATTACCCATGACCGTGTTTGAGAGCGATAATATTGAGAACAAACCAGTTTTTCTAACTAAAATCCATTTTTTGAACGAACATTTGTATGGCAGCTACAAGAAGTAGTCATCCGATCCGGTCGGTTCCGACATATTAGCAGTGTGCAGTAAAAAGAAGACTCTGTGCAAAGTTTCAGCTCGATAGCTCCAAAACTGAGGGACTAGTTCGCGTAGAAACAGACAGACGGACAGACGGACAGACGGACGGACAAAGCTTAATCGACTCAGCTCGTCATTCTAATCAAGAATATATATATTTTATGTGGTCGGAGATGATTCCTTCTATGCGTTGCAAACATCTGGGCAAAATTATAATACACTTTTCAAGTGTATAAAAATATTTCAATAAATAAAATATAAATAGTTTCGTTTATTCAAGTGCATACAAAAATTACTCAGAATTTGAATTTTTTCGGGCGTAAAGTGTTATAAAGCCCGAAAAAAGTGACATAGTGTCCGCGGGCGTTATGACATTTTCAAAAGTGAAATAAAGCCCGCAGGCGTTATGTCACTGTTAAGAGCTGTTATTACATGCACCCGGTGAGATAGAAGTTTGACATGTATGGGGACATGAACTTCTTATACTTGCAGGCAGGTCATATTTGCTTTCAGTTTTTGCCACTCCCCCGCAGTTTGGAAAAAAAAACGCTAATATCTCCCACAGTTGTGAAGAAAGGCGGTTCGTATCCTCTAGAAATATTAAATAATCAGGATTATTTATTGATTTGCCGAAGATATGATAAAGATCGACTGAATTATACTCATGTTATGACTAAAAGAAAGTTCGCTGCATTCAGCTGCTACTGCACGTACAGAGTACATTACATTTGTTTAACTGCAAGTATAGAAATATAGCTATGGATGCCGCAGAAATATTCGGAAGTTTTCGTACTTTAGCTTTTCGAATTAAAATTATTTCACACTTGTTCAACTAACAGGCTATTTTAATTTTTTGAACAGACGTTTCTAATCATATTTTCCCGCAACCAAATGCCAAGAAATTCGAATTGCAATACCATCCAATAGCTCCAATATTTAACTTTATTCACTTGCAGGATGCATGAACATAGTCATTTATTTGCTGCAACACGACGCTAGCCCCGATATACCCACAGTACGCGGGGAGACTCCGCTGCATTTGGCGGCGCGCGCCAATCAGGTAGGTGCATTCGGTTTGCTGATAGCTAATCGCTCATCTTCTTTTTGTCCGCTTTGATCAGACGGACATCATTCGAATTTTGTTGCGCAATGGAGCCCAAGTAGATGCCATCGCGCGCGAAGGCCAGACGCCTCTCCATGTGGCTTCCCGGCTGGGCAATGTTGATATAATTATGTTGATGCTGCAGCATGGCGCACAGGTGGATGCGAATACAAAGGACAACTATACGGCTCTGCACATCGCCGCCAAGGAAGGGCAGGAGGAGGTCTGCCAAGTGTTACTCGACCACGGGGCCCAAATGGATGCGGTCACCAAGAAGGGGTTCACACCACTGCACTTAGCGAGCAAATACGGTAAGCAAAAGGTGGCCAATCTGCTGCTGGAGAAAGGGGCCGCGATCGATTGCCAGGGCAAAAACGAGGTGACGCCCTTGCACGTGGCGACTCACTATGACCATCAGCCAGTGGCTGGCCTATTACTGGAGAAGGGCGCCTCGCCACAGGTATGCGCCCGCAACGGACACAGCGCGTTGCACATTGCGGCCAAGAAAAATAACCTAGAAATAGCCCAGCATCTGCTGCAGCACGGGGCCGACGCAAATCTGCAAAGCAAGTCGGGCTTCTCGCCGCTACATTTGGCAGCGCAGGAAGGTCACGTGGATATGGTGCAACTGCTGCTCGATCACGGCTCCATCAGTGATCAGGCCGCCAAGAACGGACTGACTCCGCTGCACTTGGCTGCCCAAGAAGGACATGTGGCCGTTGCGCGGATGCTGCTTGATCACGGCGCCCGCATATCGGAGCGCACTAAAGCTGGCTACACGCCCCTTCACATTGCCGCTCACTATGGCCAAATCAATCTGATCAAATTCCTGCTCGAGAACGATGCCAATATTGAAATGACCACCAATATTGGATACACTCCGCTCCATCAGGCCGCACAGCAGGGTCACACAATGGTTATAAGCCTCCTGCTGCGCCACAAAGCAAATCCCGATGCCGTAACCAATGTGAGTAATTTGAGTAAATTCCCTAGCTCCACATCCCTTTACTTGGAAAAAAATGATTCTTTTAGTTTCAAGTTAATCTACAATAGTAAAATATTATAAACAGGGATGCAAGCCGGTTCTGAACCGAACCGTAAACCGAACCGAAAAATGTTGAACCGAACCAAAAACCGAAAAATAAAATGGTTCGATTCGGTTCACTTTAGCTAGGTATTGAGTTACTTACGAATAGTGAGCAAACTCAGCAATTGGCTTTAAAATATTACGAAAATGCTTTGAAAAGCAGAGTTATTGTAAATAACTAAGAACATCAACCTTAATCCAACCAATCCACCCAAAATTGTAATAAGCCAAGTCGTGATTGTATTATCCTTTGGGGGGTCAACTCACATAATACTCGAGCGTTAACTTTTTACCTTAATTTGAGATTGGGTTGAAATAAAAAAAGGGCTATGAGTATTTCTATGGCTGGTGGGAATGCAAAATTAAGGTTGAAAAAAGGGAGAACGACATAGCTCAGTAATTGTCAACTCTTTGGAAAAAAGAGCTCCGACTGTTTTTGAATTTGATTTCTTAGATTCTAGGAATCAAGCCTGCTATCAGAAGAAGGAAAAAATGTAGCTTGATCTCATTTAATGTTAATATACAACAAAATTCCAAACTATAATGAAAGCATAACGGATATTCATTCAATTTTTTAAAAATGTAAATATCGATTGATCAGGTCAAAAGAAGGTTGTAATTATTTGACGATTTTGATCCGCTTGGCTTTCAGTAGTCGATTTCAAACCGTGAAAGTTTCTAAACAAATCACAACAACGTCACGAAGTTTCGTCAAAACGAAATGAGAGAACGTTTATATGGAAATTGCCGTCGAAGTTTTGAACATACCCGATTAACTGAAAAACTAAGTCACAACACTTGTATCAAAAATATTTTTCTTTAGTTAATTAAATGAATAAAAAGTGAACCGAACCATAACCGCGGTTCAGTAAGCCCCAAAAACCATGCAACGAACCGAACCGGCGGTTCAAGAACTGTGTGAACCGCTGAACCGAATTAGTCCTTATTTCCGAGTGGTTTGCATCCCTGATTATAAATTTAAAATGCTCATTAATAAAACTTCAAAATATGATGTTTTAATAACTAAGGCTCCTCGCACACAGAACGCGGAGCTGAGCAGAGATAGCGGAGCTTACGAATTTTACATACAAAATGCTCCGCTCAGCTAAGCTGTTGGTGTGCGGGCTTGCTATGTGCTCTGTGCGTTTGATTTGCCAAAGTTGATATGCTACTCTCCGCTTCGCTGTCTGTGTGCGGTGGGTCTAAAAGCCGAAGTATGTTTGCGCAATATCGATTGCAGGACAACTAAGATATGACGCTCTTGCAATAACATGAAAATGAACCTGTAAAATTATATTTGGACATATTTTGATCTCACGTGAAAAGTATAATAGATATCAAAACTTTTACAAAAAATAGTACACAATACAGCGTTTATTTCTGCATCATCAAGTCAAATATCGTATTTTTTGAGTTATGCTAGTCTTGAAGTAAGTATTCTTGATCAGGGCGACGAGCTGAGTCGATTTAAATATGTCCGTTCGCCTGTCTGTCTGTTTCTACGCAAACTAGTTTTGAACTATAGCTTAACACCGCTCAAAATTGACTATAGGTCCTTTTCTCTTGCGCGAAATTTATTATCAAACACGTCAAGAGATGAGAGAAGCTCGGCTTGTGGCCCTTTGGGCTGTGTATGGCCAAATATTATTATATTATCTGTCGGAAAATGGGTTTTAGCGGCTTTAATCTGGCATATTTCAAAACCAGCATTTGCAAACATTCGGCTCAGACGAAGTTAACTTCGAATTCTAGTTATTTTTGCAACCATTTTCGAAACAGTGGTTTTGAGATAATCGCGATTAAAGTTTTGATAACTGTTTTCGATGAAATAACATTTTTTTTATAGATAATAGATTAAAAAATTATCAATGTCTGATTAGTAGTTCTCGAGAAATTCGGGTCAAAATTCGTCAAGACAAGTTTATTTAAAAAAGCAACATTTTGGAAAGTTACGAACATTTGATAACTTTTTTTAAAGTTAAAATAAAAGAAAGTGAAATTTGTATAAATACGAAGCTCCTTAAATTTTTTTTTCATATATGTACGAGGATCGAAAGAAAAGGTTTTTTGTGTATTGGAGGGACAGACATACATGGCAATATCGACTCTGCTGTTGATGCTTATCAAGAATATACGGGGGTACCACAAGGTTTTTTGTGGCTCTATCTCCTTTAGTCTGTGAGATCGACTCGTTCTTACAGAGAGAGAGAAAGAGAGAGACTATTTTTCGCTGTTAAAGGATGGAGGAGGGGGAAGTTTCTAAATCTGAAACAAACTCGATCTGGGTATGGTATACACCTAAATACATGCAAAAATTTGTGGCTATATCTATGACAGTCCCTGAGATCGACGCGTTCCTACAGACAGGCAAACGGACATGACTAAATCGACTCGACTGTTAATGCTGAGCAATAATACGTATACTTTATAAGGTCGGAGGTGTTTCCTTCTGGCTATTACATACATTGGCACAACTTCATGATACCTTTTACCCATTTTTGTACCCCAGCAAAGGATATTATAATATTGCCCAGAAGTTTGAAACGCATAGAAATATTCATTTCCGACTTTATCTCTATAAATATAAAAGAGAGTGTCCTGACTGATTCACTGACTGATTGGCCATCATCGCACAGCCTAAACGGTAAGAGAAAGAAAGCTGAAATTTGAAAAAAAAGGAAAAGTTTGTATGGGAAAAATGTTATTTTTCATCCGATCGACTTGCAATTTGGTTTGTAAGCATAGTACGCATAATAATTCGACACGTGTTTTCCCGATTTTGGAAAATCTGCCTACAAGGAAAATGGCCGGTAAAATTCTGCTGGAATAAACTATTTTTCATCCGATTGGCTTCAAAGTCGGTTTGTAAAGATAGAATACGAAATTGTTTGAAATGTGATTTTCTGAAGATGGAAAATTTGACCTGACGGTCGGAAAATTGACGGGAAAATCTGCATACAAAATTAACTATTTTACATCCGATTGGGTTGAAATTCGTTTTGTAAGGACAGAATACGAAATAATTTGAAATGTGCTTTTCCAACATTTCCGATTTTGGAAATTCCGCCCCCGAGGAAAATGGCCGAAAAATTCTGCATGAAAAAAATTATTTTTCATCCGATTGGCTTCAAACTCGGTTTGTTAGGTCAAAATGAGAATTCAGTTGTGTTTTCATTTTCCGATATTGGAAATAAGGCCGTGATGCCCACTGGGAGGTGAATGGGATGTGGGTGGGATGTGAGTGGGATGTAGATGGTTAGTTGTTTTGAAAGCGGGTGGAAAATGGATGGAAAGTGGTTGTGAAGTGGGTGGAATGTATCGGGAAGTGGGAGGGATGTGGGTGGGAAGTGAGAGGATGTGGGTGGGATGTGGGCGGGAAGTGGGTGGACTGGAATTAGGTGTAGAGTGGGTGGGATGGGGGGGGGATGGGGGTGGGAGTTGTGGGGAGAACCCATTAGCAAAATTCGATTTCTGGGTTCTACGGGGTTCTATACTGTTGAAGGCGCAGCCTTCCGATGTTGGAAATACCGCCGGGATGCCCACTGGGAAGTGGTTGGGAAGTGGATGGGATGTGGGTAGGATGTGAGTGGGATGTGGGTGATAAGTTGTTTTGGAAGTGGGTGGAATGTGGGTGGTAAGTGAATGGGATGTGGGTGGGATGTAGGTGGAAACTGGGTGGAAAGATAGTGGGAATTGGGTGGAGAGTGGGTGGGATGTGTATGGGAAGTGGGTGTGCATTGGTTCTATACTGTTGAAGGCGCAGCGAAGCGCGACGGGTTATTTGCTAATAAAACAAAAGTATTCTCTCATGGTTGTCTATAACAAACAATGATTTGTAATGTACACACTTTACGCTTCACAATTTCAAACCAAAATTTATACGAAGTCGCGGCGGGTTTCGTTAGTAAACTATATTATTGGGACATTCCATATCAACTCGGCCACCCCATTTTTTTTTATTTCCAAAAAATTATTTATGGCTATTATTATATTTTGAAGTACAATACACATATGAAAATACCCCAAAAAGTTTTTCCCCTACCATCAATAGTTCTTAAGACAAACAGGAAACACATAAAATTTAAAAAAAATCATAGCTTTTGTACGAAAGGTGTATCGGATTTAATCGAACCAAGGACGGTTTTTTTTGTTATTTTCTCTTGAACTTTGCCATTTGAATTTGAATTTATTTACTCTCTTCCCAGCGCTAGTCACAGTATTTTATACTTAACATACAATCATACAATCAATTTCCCTAACTTAAATTATTTAGATTTTAACGCTAACAGACATATTACTTAAATATATTAATATAATTTTGTTAAATTTTGCATTATTCTAACTAGTTGTTTACTACTACTAATTACCTATCTTGCATGATTTCCCTAACCTTCATCTTGAATTGATTTACACTTCCAATTGTCTTAATACCATGAGGTTGATCGTTCCATATCCGAATAGCATTTATCATAAACTGCCTCTCAGGACAGAATATTTGAAAAATCAGTCAAACCGAAAAAAATTAATCCACAAAAAAACTTATTTCCGCGCTCTCAGGCTGTCTTCCATCTTGCTCAATGCTCCTTCTGAGAAAAAATATTTGGATCAAATACAGAGCGGCCCTCGGGGAGAAAAAAACAAAATACTGATTTTTTTAAGAAAAAAAATACTTCCTATAGCTTTGGTTGCAGACTCACATATTTATCGAAAATAACAAAAAACCGTCTTTGGTTCGATAAAATCCTATACACCGTTCAAAAGTTATGATTTTTTTTTCAGTTTCATGTGTTTCCTGATTATCTTAAGAACAATTGACGGTAGGGGAATAACTTTTTGGGGTATTTTCATGTATGTATTGTACTTCAAAATAAAAGCCATAAATTTGGAAATAAATAAAATGGGTTGGCCGAGTTGGTATGGAATGTCCCATACATGCCTGATCAGGGCGACGAGCTGAGTCGATTTAGCTTTGTCCGTCAGTTTGTCTGTCTTCACGCAACCTAGTCTCTCAGTTTTAAAGCAATCGAGCTGAAACTTTGCACAGAGTCTTCTTTTTAGACTCGAAATTCGGAACAGTCCCGAATCTTTTAATTCCTTGAAAAGAATTAATGGATTCGTTTTTTTGACCAGAAGTTTGCAACGCATAGAAGGAATCATCTCCGACCACAAAAAGTATATATAATTCTTGATCAGCATGACGAGCTGAGTCGATTGAGCTTTGTCCGTCCGTCTGTCCGTCCGTCCGTCTGCCTGTTTCTACGCGAACTAGTCCGTCAGTTTTGAAGCTATCGAGTTGAAGCTTAGCACGGAGTCTTCTTTTAACTGCACGCTGCTGATATGTCGGAACCGACCGGATCGGATGACTACTTCTTGTAGCTGCCATACAAATGTTCGTTCGAAAAATGGGTTTTAGTGAGAAAAACTGGTTTGTTCTCAATATTATCGCTCTCAAACACGGTCATGGGTAATATGTCATGATTTTAAGCTGATTTGCGAAGTTTGGATGAAGTCGCTAACCGTTGTGACAAGCTATTTCAAGTGTATCAAAACTTCGGTGCAGACGAAGTTAGCTTTGCCTTTCTCGTTTTTGTACGGTTCGGGTTCAGGTTCGGACAGAAAAAAGTTGTTCTGCTCCGGTTCAGGTTCGGACAAAAAATTTTCCCGAAATTTTCGATAAATATTATTTATTAAAAATAAATGACAAATTTTAAAGCGTTGCCATTGAAAACAAAAAATGTTTTCGTACTAAGACAATTTTTTAGATCTATCTTTTCATTGCCAGCTGTATTATATAGTTGTCCGATTTTGTTTAAACTTGGTGATTTTATGAAAAGGCATATAAAAATGATAAAGGAATATACAAAAGATTCGGGACGATTCCATTGAAATCTAAAAAGTTTTTGTTTTGACCTATTTCACTGTGCAACACTAAAAATTTGATAGAGTCGAGACCAATAAAATCTGAAAGGGTATGACGGCAGTGCAAAAACCTTCGCTGGGTTTGGACTGTTAGCTGCCGTTTTCTTTTTATTGCACTTTGAAGTCTTAAGCCTGAAAGGAAGTTGTTGCTCTTGACTAGGATTACAACACATTTTTAAGAAGCAAGTCAAAAAAGTCATTGAAATTACAAAAATTTCGAAAATCATAATTTTTCCCCCTAATTTTGTACTGTTTTTCAACTTTTTCAAAGCAAAGCAGGAAGAAAACTTAGCTTAGACCTAAATAAGCAAACGGTTGGAACATACCAACTTCATTCGATTGGTCCTTTTACCAAAACTCGAAAAATGACAATTTTTGGTAGCAATTGGCTGTCACAGTCCAAAATTCCAATTTTTTTTGTATTTAATCAATAAAATAGTGAATAAACAACTTAAAAAATTCAAACGTTCGTTTTTTGTGAAAACTTGATTTTCTTGGGCAACTTTTGTAACTTTGAGTATGAAGATGTAATATTTTTGATTTGCTGCAAAGAAACGTTTTGTAGGACAAGCCAAGAGCAACAACCATGCTAAAGACATAAAACCAAAAATCAAAATAGTTTACGAGACTTGGATCGTAGGTCCTACTCTGAAGCTGAAAAGTTCAAAGTGCAATAAAAGAAAAGGGCAGCTTATCAGACCAAACCCAGACAGGGTTTTTATACTACCAACGTACCCTTTCAAATTTTTGTTGTCTCAAAAAATGTGTCACAGTGATATATGTCGATCTGAAGAAATCATAATGCAACGCCTTAAAATTACCCATAAAAGACCTGGCGAATTCGATTCGACGATGCCTTAGTGTTTGTAGAGCGGTGAACTCCCACTCCAATAATTGGTTAAAGTCCAGGGGTCAAGTGTTTTTCAAAACGATACCGCCTTGGGACAGGCGACTGAGCGCTCCCAGCATAAACATCAATATCCGAACCAGTTCGAGCAGCTACCTCACGTCTGCCGACTGCGTCTATTTTTAGCTATTTCAATTTAGTTGTTTCTTATGCCATGCACATGTGTACAATGTACATATGTACAAAATTTGTATATCTTGCAGCTGATTTGACGGCCGAAGTAAATCTACGTGGGGCGGTTGAAAAGTAGCCGGCCCTGGTAAGAAAACAAGTTTTGTTCTATTTATTACTTTATTAGAGCCTTCGTCCTTTACTTCTTGACTTCTTAGTACTTGCTTCTTTTCTGGTGACAAAGAACTTGGTGATCTTTTTACATGACCCGGACTACTGATCACTCGCCCCTCGTACAGTTCAGTGTGCTGAGTATATTGGTCTAATGGCTAAAATTCAAATGGAAATGATTGGCTCTTCTCCCCTAGCCACACATTCTCTCTCGTATATGTTTCCCAGTCAGTTGCTCCCGTGGTGGACGATGAGAGTCTTGCTGAATGTGTGTGTGTGTGATCGAAGTGTGCGATCCGTGAATGCTCCAAAACAATTTTGGGCGTAGTTTGGTTTCGTTCATGGAAGTAGATGCTCTCTTCAGACGTCCGGATCTCTGACTTTCCATCTCTTTCCAGAATGGCAAAACGGCTCTAAATATTGCTCACAACTTGGGCTACGTGACAGCAGTAGAAACTCTGAAGGTGGTAACGCAAACATCAGTAGTCAATACGGCCACCGGAGTGCAGGAGGAGAAATATAAGGTAGTGGCCCCAGAGCTCATGCATGAGACACTGCTCTCTGATTCTGAAGACGAAGGAGGGGACGACCTTCTGGACCACAATCAATATAAATACATGGCTACCGATGATCTTAAAACGAACAATGATCACGATCACCAAAACTTCGACACCACGGACCAGGAGCACGAACACGTTGGTGGTGGAACTGGCGGACGCAGCGTTGAACGAGGTAGGAAGTGCCTATTTCCTCAGGGGTTACCCGACACCCTGACGCAGAGCATTGAGCGAAAATGGGTCAAATTCTCGTACGGTTGTCAGTTCTAAACTCTTCCCCACACTTCAATTCTAGAAATCGTAAAGAATGTCGGGCCCAGCTTGAATGCGTCTGCGATGGAACGTCGGAGCGACAACGTCGTCATCGTTCGACCACCGGTCCACCTGGGGTACGTTAAGAGTGGCAAGCCCCTTAAACAGCTCAGCTAACTGGGACATTTCATTTTGCAGTTTTCTAGTCTCCTTTTTGGTGGACGCTCGTGGTGGATCCATGCGCGGTTGTCGACATAGTGGGGTGCGCATCAACGTCCCCCCCAAAGCCTGTGCAGAGCCAACTCGCATTACCTGTCGTTATGTCAAACCACAGAGAGTAGTCAACCCGCCTCCTCTGATGGAGGGTGAGGCGTTGGTAAGTCGCATTCTGGAGATGTCGCCTGTTGAGGGAAAGTTTTTAAGGTAAGCGAATATTTTGACCATAAAGAGAAGAGAAATGCGAGTGAACTTATTGGGGGGTGTGGGGCACCATGAAGATGCGATCTCTATGGAATTCGGTATTCATATATAAATGGTTTTATGCTTTAAGTCCAATTGTGTTGGAGGTTCCTCATTTTGGCTCACTGCGCGACAAGGAGCGCGAGATCATCATACTACGCTCGGACAACGGCGAGAGCTGGCGCGAGCATAACATGTACGAGAACGAAGAATGCTTCGTGGAAGCTCTTAACGAAAGCACCGGCAACGACGGGGACTTGAATCCGCTGGAAGATCTACACACCAGCCGCATCATTCGCATTGTGACACAAAATGTGCCGCATTTCTTCGCTGTGGTGTCGCGCGTCCGCCAGGAGGTCCATGCGATTGGACCCGATGGCGGCAAAGTTTCCGCAACAGCGGTTCCTGAGGTGCAGGCTATATTCCCACCCAATGCATTGACCAAGAAAATTCGAGTCGGTCTTCAGGCACAGCCAGTCGATCTGGTGGGATGCTCCAAGCTGCTCGGCCAGGGCGTTGCTGTGTCGCCGGTAGTCACCGTTGAGCCGCGTAAGTACTATCGATGGCGGCATCATGCTCAACTCAAGTCATTTTCTGTTATTCCATCATTTAAAGGTCGACGAAAGTTTCATAAGGCGATCACGCTAAGTATTCCTGCGCCCAAGGCATCTACTCAGGGCATGGTCAATGCACCTTATGGTGCCACAAATGGCAACGGAACTGCCAACGTGAATGCGCCCACTCTGCGCCTGCTGTGCTCCATTACTGGTGGCCAGACTCGTGCAGCTTGGGAGGATGTAACCGGATCGACGCCGCTGGCGTTTGTCAAAGACAGTGTAACCTTCACCACCACAGTCTCGGCGCGCTTTTGGCTTATGGACTGCCGGAACATTGCAGACGCTGGCCGCATGGCCACCGAGCTCTACACGTACATGGCACAGGTGCCGTTCATGGTCAAATTTGTGGTCTTCGCCAAGCGCATTTCTGCCATGGAAGCGAAGCTCTCTGTCTTTTGCATGACCGACGATAAGGAAGACAAAACGCTGGAGCATCAAGAGTACTTCCATGAGGTGGCTAAGAGTCGGGACATTGAAGTGCTTCAGGATCAAAGCATCTACCTGGAGTTTGCCGGCAATTTGGTGCCGGTATTGAAGTCGGGTGAGCAGCTAAACACCAAGTTCCAAGCGTTCCGCGAGAATCGCCTGTCGTTCATAGTGCATATCAAGGATCAGGAGCAGCCGCACGGACACGTCTGCTTTATGAGCGAACCTAAGGTTGGACATGGCGAAGCACCACAACAGCCGATTTGTGCTCTTAATGTGTCGCTCAGCGGGTATAACCAGTTGGGAGCCGAACACTTGGGAACCGACAATGGCAATGGGGTGGACCACAATCGTAAAAGCTTCGGGCTCGACCGCGGGCTTAATTACAAGGATCTGATCAATGCGGAAATTAAGGCTGCGGCCGCAGCAGTAAACACTCAGACACGACAAGCTGAGCAGGTGGAACAACCCCTGGAAAGCTCTGGATACGACTCTAATGAGGACATACAGCGCGCCGACATCAGGCTGTCCGACATTGCCAGTCTGATAGGCAATGACTGGCCGCAGCTTGCGCGAGAGTTGGGTGTGCCCGAGACCGACATCGACCTGGTCGAAGCTGAGTACCCCAGTGCCAGTGCTGAGCAGACTGCTCAGCAGGGCAGGGTGGTATTGCAGCTCTGGTTGGCTCAGGAGGGTTCTTCGCGGGCCACAGGCAACGTGATGGCACAAGCTCTACACAAAATTGGCCGTGCGGACATTGTAGACCGCTGCATCTTTAATCTGGAGCCAGTCACAGATCAGGTGGAGCGGGGCCTGGCAACGGCCAGACTTCAGTCGCACCAGCCCGATCTAACAGAGCGAGTGTCTGATGGAATTGAGGAAGCGGTCCATTTCGCTTCCGCCAGCACAAGCAACGAAGATCCATTCATGAGGCAATCCGTTGAGGCCATGTTGCAAGAACAAATTGGTGATGACTGTAGCGAAGGTAACCATCTAATGTCTTTACAGACGCATACAAATGCTGTCGCTCACGTACATCCTCTTCTTCTGTAATCAGGTAGATCCTGTGCTACGCCAGCATCAACTCCAATCGAAGCCACAGATGACACGAATCAACCCGACTACGACATCAACGCTATTCGGGAAGTAGCTAGGGAGCACACTATGCAGCTGTTGGGGGAGGCCCAAAAGAATGTCGAGAGCAGAGGTAGGTTAGCCATCCATCCATCTAAACACTATTTTCACAACATAATCCAACAGCGCAATCAGCTATGCATCACGAGGACAAGCTCTTCCAAAATGCTTCTCTGGCACCATTCAATGCAGGTGCTGTCGAGGATGGGCTGCTGATGTCACTGACTGATGCGAGTAGTCGGACATCGGCTGCGGTGCCTGAAGATGTCGGTGCACTGTCCAAGGCGTTGGCAGCAAATGAGGCTCTCATATCAGCAGCAGCCGCAGACTTGGCTAGCAATAAGGCGGATAACTAAATCCCGAACTTATTACCATCGCGTGGCATTGTCTATTTATTTATTTATTTATCAAGTGTATTCGTTCGTTGTTTGTGTGTATGTATGCCAGGCAATTAATTATTTTTCGAATTATGTATATGTTTATACCTAGGATTGTATCAGAACGAACACATGTCTAACATTAACCCGATATCAATAGTAAGCGCGTTTCAATTGGTAGATACATACGCATCTAGTTGCAATATATGTGTATGTGCAATAACTACATTATATTCATGGAACAATATAAATGTATGAATGTAAGTGGAAACACGTCTTCTGTTGAAACGAATAAAGATAGCCCGTTTGTCAAGCTAATCGAATAAATTGTTGAACTATACAATGTTTTGGTTGTGTTTTAAACAGTCGGCTACCCCAAAGTTCACGGCACACGCCCATCGTTGAAATCAACTTAAAGTGGCAGCTCAACTTCTGCGCCTTCCACCAGTATGCGCTATACCGAATCCGAAGGTAATTGCGGTATCCGTTTCTACCCGATGTAACATAATGTGAGCATTCTTCTATTGCGGAACGTCTTGCACTAGGCTAGGGCCCTTTCTATCTGTCGACCATGCTGATCGTGTTTGATTTGGCGTTGAACTATAGGTAAGGAAATGCTGAGAAATTCATTTATTTGACAAATTCATTTATTTTAATAATACAATTTACATATAAATATTTTATTCATTATTTTAAAGAACCATTCATAACGTCTCCATTCAAGGGCTATTCATAATACACTACGATTAATACTTAAATATGACATAAATAAAAAAATTGCAGCCGAAGTGCGTTTTGGTGGCCGATAGCAGAGGTAGTACTTTAGTTGTTTCATATCAAACAAATTTTAACCACACGCATATTTTTCGTAAAAAAGGAATATTCTGACTTAAACTGGCTCAGTAAGTACAAGTTTCTTGAGATGCTTACATAAGATTACGTACATGGCCACAAACAAAATTACAGTAGCTCTGCTTATAGGAATCTTAGATTAGCCTTATGTTAAATTAGGTGCCTAACAAGTACTTGCACACATAAAATCAATGCATAATATTTCTATGTACAGGCAGACAAGGGGATCTGCTATTTGCATCTCGCTTTTGGTCTGCATCTGCTTTAGGAGAGTGCCGGCTGCGGCTTGTTGCGAAGCGCACCAGTGTCCAACACCTCAAAAAACCCAGGAAAAGCGGTGGGCGGCGCATCCAGGCTCTGCTCAGCACCCAAGTTGACATACGAAGGCTGTGCTTCTTCCTCAGAAGACGGATCGTGGGGCTCGAACACTTCGGTTATAGGCGGCCAGTTGGTGAACGAACCGGCAGAGTTCTCTATGCGCTTGAATTTCTGCTTCGACGTGCCCATCCTTTGCTCGCGCCGCACTTGGAACTTGTACACCAAATTCTCGACTACAAACGACTCAACGAAGACATGACTTACGAATGCCACTGCTCCGTAAACGAGCATTACGTATCGAAAGCTCATGGGCGGCACGATGAGCTGGAAAAAATTCGCCACCCATTCGCTTGGATAGGCAACCAGATAAACGATGATGCAAGCGTTGACCACCAGTGTCAGACACAGTGGCCAGTTGGACCATATTGGTCGACGGTAGGGGGCGCCCTTGGAGAACACAAACGCGAGTATGATGTACTGGAAGCTGGATATGGCAAACATAGTGTAGTTCTCATAACAGCCCAAGTGCTCCTCATCGGAAGGGCTGAATGGCTTAAACCAGGTCTGGTGATGCAGCTGAAACCAAGCTAGGAACGTAATCGCTTCAGTTAGTCGCATACATTCAAGGCCGCAGCCAGTAATCTACTTACCCGCCACTTGGAAGGCAGTAACCACGACCAGGTGCAGCACGAGCGAAGCCAGCGGCGTGGGCGATATCAGCGAACTGAGCGGCACTTGCTTAACCAGCTGACCAGCAAACGCTTCCGTTTTGCCGAAGAAAAAGGCGAATATCGATATTAACCCAAGATCTATGTAAAGGTATTGCTTGTCCGTCAAATTCGATTGGATCGAGTAGAGAATCATTACTGAAATGAACTGCACCAGCGAGTAGGCCGCCATGTATTTGAATATGCCAAACGAGGTGACCAGTGCAGCACGGCCCTCCTTGATGACATTTGGAACGGCAGCGATGGTTGGCTTGCGCGATGTGAACGGAGAGGCAATTGAAGATTCGCTCTCACTAAGCGAAATGCCTGTGTTGGCTGCCTTCAGAGCTCCGCAATCGTTGGCGCCGTCACCGCACATGGCAACGCAATAGTCCAGGTTCTGTAGTTCCATAACCAAGGCTTGCTTCTGGTCCGGCGACATGCGCGCGTAAATGGCGCAGCGTGTCAAGAGTATATCCAGCTGCTCTGGAAACCGATCTTTTACGACCTGCCATGTTTGTCCGTCCATGGCGAAAATGTAGTGCCTTGGCCAGTTGTCGCTTCGCACAACTTCAGATCCCAGCTCCACATCGTTCGCATCATTATGTGTCCATGTATCCAACGTCTTTACACTGGTCAAGCTGTCGCTATTGGGCAACATGCTGATGGTACAGCTCGAACTGGATCCATTCACCAGCGAGTTGGTAGATTTCGAATGGTTCAGGCCGGGAGCACACTGCTCGTTCCCGTTATAATGACCTGCGATGGCCCCATTGCCATTCCCATTGGGTGTCTGGAGTGTGGGAGCGCAGGCCTTACTTCCCAACTCGAGTGTGTACTGAAGCTCATATTGCCAAAGTTCATGCGGGTCGCCAAATGCATTGTCTTTACCGGGGCTTGGAGAAGAGCTAGCGCCAACTTGTGCTGCGTGAACCGTAATCACTGCCTGCGAGGAACTCACTATGCCACAGTCTCGCGCCACACTAGTAGCGGTAAGGATGTTATCCCCGGTGACCATTATGGTGCGAATGCTGGCAGTATTTAGCGAATTTATCACCGAAGTGGTGTCGGGCTTAAGGCGATTCTCGAGTATCACAAAGCCCAGAAACTCCAGGTCGTGTTCAACTTCCTCGCGGGAGATGCGCTGGACTTTGGTGTAGTTGATTTTGGTGGGAAGTGACTTGAATGCGACTGCGATAATGCGGTAGCCCTTTTTGGCAAACGTAGACAGTTGCTGCGAATAGTTGTCTGGCAAGCTTTGGGGCTGGCACAGTTGCTGCAGCATTTCCGGCGATCCCTTGCAGTACACATTAAAGCCCTGTGCGCTCAGGCAGCGGGTTATGACGGACATTCGCTGGAGACTCGAAGTGAACGGGAACTCCCTGACAATGCCATGGTCAACGTTCTTCTCACTCTGCGACAGTCCAATGTTCGCCAATAAATCATCCACCGAGGACTGCCGCTGTACCGCCATTTCCAGTTCCAGTTCCGTTTCCGTGTTGCAATGACCAGTTTCGGGACCGGCTTTTCTGTTCGGCTGACGCAGGATGGTCGGATAAATTAGTCCATATTTCTCGTTTTCCGGTATGTCCTTGGAGTCCTCTAATATCCAGCCCGTCGACTCAAACATTTTCAGATCCAAGGGGTCGCCCATCAGTTTTCCATTCATAAAGGTGATGGAGTGACAAGTGACCATGCCAAACAAGAAATGATCGTAGGGCAGTCGTTGCACGTCCTTCATGGGTATTTGGAACTGATTTGTGGATGATTTCGGCACGACCCCCCACATGTCCAGCCCGTCCTCAGTGAGGGTGCCAGTCTGCAATCAAAGAGACACGTTGCCAAGAGAATACCACAACCAGCTGGCCGACGGGCCACTCACTCACCTTGTCGAAGCAACAACAGTTGATGCTACCCGCCACGTTGATGGATCGCGGCGAAATGCAAAATATGTCGTTAGACTTTAACCGTTTTTGGGCATAGAATCGGCCCACAGTCATCGCCGCTGGAAGGGCTGGTGGCACCACAATTGTAATCAAGTCCAAGGACTCTACAGCCAACTTAACGGCGTCCACGCCTTGCAGTATCTAAGCGTACAAAACAGATGCAGACATCGCGAAGAAACGTAAAGGATCGGCTTACCTTGGTGACCAGTGTGTAGATGAAGCCAATGCCTGCGATCAGCGCCAGAAACTGGATAAATTTATACGAGTCCTGTTCGAACTTGTAGTCCACGGGCGGTGGATACAGAATTGAGCGTATTAGCCCGCCCTTTGCTGTTATGTTGCCCGTGTTGATTACAAAGGCCAACACCTTCTTGGACCCAATAAAGCGTGTCTGTATGACTTTGGTGCCGCAGAAGAGCGTGTGCCGGGCGTGCTCCCTTTTATCAAAAATCACGTCGCGCTTCAGCGGGAGCGGCGTCTTAGTAACTGGTACGCTCTCCCCCGTTAGCATTGACTCATCTAGAATGCAGTTGCCAGACAGCAGGACCGCATCGCACTGCATGGTGCATCCCGACGACGGAATCTCAATTATATCGCCGGGCACCAGAGTTTGCGTTGGGAACTCCTTGGACACTCCTTTGGCGTTGACCAGCCAAGCGTTGCCAGTGTTGAGCACGGTTTTGTGGAGCACATCTTGATTCTGAAATCGATTGAAAGCATTACCACTGCCGTTCCCGCCTAATGCCTCGCCTCACCTTCTTTGTTTGGATGATGGACATGCCTATGCCGAAAATCGACATCAAGAGGATGACACAGGCGTAGTAGTAGTAGTCATATGCGAACCACAGGGCGACTGAGAATATTTGGAACACGTAGAAGGGATTGAGCACCTCCAGAAAGAGCAGCGTCTTGACGTCGCGCAACGGCACACTGATTTCATTCTGCCCAAAAACAATGCGCCTGGAAAGCTGCTCCTGCAACGTAAGGCCGCGCTGCTGGTGAAAGTATGAGCAGGGCACGTCGATGTCCAAGCCATTGATTTTGTTGAATCCATTCAAATTGGCGTCCCACGCATAGACCAGTTGCTTGCACCGAAATATCCTCAGGGACTCGCAACCTGCACAAGAAAAACCAGAGCGAGTTTAGAACCAAATCTTTTTTGATGGACCTCTCTGAGCTTACTTTTGAACTGGGCCGAGGAAAAGTGCACCGACAATTGCAGCTGATTCTCATCGAAGGGCTCGTGCTCCCGTTCCCGCTGTTCGCTCTGTAGCAATGTCCTGAAACAGGTTGGCAAAGGCTTGGCGGGTTAGATCGCTGCCGGCTTTCAGACAACGCCTCTACTTACTTCAAGTGATCGGCTGTCAGAAGGCGCACGCTTTTCACATGGTACAGCTTGTGCTTGCCCTGGAAGTCCTCCTCAACCAGCACTTGCTCAGCCTCTTGCAAAGGGCAGGGACGACTGGTGGCAAGCAGGTACCAATGTCGCCACCAATACAGCACCAACCGCAGGAGTCCGCCAGTTAGCAAGATGCCGACCCAGCAGAGAATGCTGCGCGTACGGGAGCACCGGTACCCGCATACCTTCATCTGATCCTCCTGGCCTTCGTTCAATACACCCACGCATGGCCTTGGATCTGAAAGTACAAGTTGATTACAATGATGGCGCCACTGGAGAAAGAACTGGACGACTGAAATGCGAGTCGACCACAGGGACCCATCCACCATGCATCTGTGTTTCATACCTCGCAACACGTCGCCGCTCAACGCCATTTTCAGTAAGGGATACGCCTATAAGAGATCGTGTTTCGTGAACGGGGGGTGGGGATAAGTCTGGATTAGCCAAAAGTGTAGGATTTGGTTGGATTGTTGCTTTCTCCTTGCATGCCTAGCCTCGTAATCGTACTCGTACGTAGGTATGCAGCTGGGCCTGTGGCACTACAGGGTCCAGTCTGCGTTCTGACACGCAAGTATACACCGATTCTCCTCAAGTTTGTAGGGCCTAGACTCTACCATCTATTGTAAAAATGTAAAAATTGGCTATACAGCTCCTCCAATCTCTTGGCGTGTGTACCATCTATTGGGGACTTGAATAAGTTCTCTGTTTCCCGCAAAAGCCAACTTCTTCGTTAAGCTACTGCACTGCAAACAAAGTGCAGTGTAACCACATCCAAAAATACAAAATAGGAACGTGTGCCATTGTGAAATTGGCTGCGTTTGAGACCTGACGAGAGAGTGCTTCGATGATCACCTGCTCCCATCTTCTAGGATAGGAGGCGTTGATTCTGGAATAACCTCAAGCATATGAAGAGGGGAAAACGCTGTGGCTAGCAGTTGGCAATACTCTGTGTGGCATTATCTTCGCCAATTTACGTCCATTTCTTGCCTGCATCACGAAAAACATCGAGAACTGATGCAAGTCCCCAATACCTACCGATTCTATCGAAGTTTGGCCCTGACTCAGAAGCTCGCTTCAAGCGATTCTGCCACTTGATGGCATTTAAGATGCACGACTGAAACGGACACAGTTACAAGGCCACTCTACGGGTCGGACCCAGAACGCCTAATGGGCCGTTGGGCAGGCCGAGTAATCAGAAAGGCAAAGGCAAATCTGTAGATAAACGCGACTTGATAAGAGGCCAGCCGTGGTGTGCACTTGCCTGGGTGCTCGACTCGCCATTGATGTGTGCCTCTGACATCGTGGTGTGGGTTTTTGCTTAATTCGTTTATTTGTTTGTGCCGTTTTGAATTATGCTTCTAACAATCCAAATTGCTCAATCGCATTGACGAGTGTGTGCACGGAATATGGGCATAACAAAACAATTAATGAAGTGGTATATATGATGTGTGTACACACATACATACACACGTACACATGCATGTGGGTCTTGCACAATCACTGTTCGGTTTGGATGCACTTGGCATTCTGCGTGGGAAGTCCATATCGAATGTCAACATACTGATCATCCCATACGCATCCAGTTCCAAAAAAAAATAAGCCAGCGTTCCGACACTTACACATGCTCGCGCTCGCACTCCACTCACACTGGGACAGAGAGCAATTAGTTGACAATTCTGAACAATTAATTTTTGACTTGACTTTGGACAAGAGTGGCGCGGAGCACGAGCAGAAGCAGAAGATTACACATACACACCAGCGCGGGCACATACATACATACATATGTACTATGTATGTATGTACTCGAATATCAAAAGTACTCAACTCGATCACTTGGCGAATTGATACGCGTTGCTGCGTATGCGTCACTGCGCAAGCTTTTGTTAATAATCATTTATAACGGCAGAAGCTGAGGCAGAGCAGTCGTCGTCACCAACGCAACCACCCACACTCGCACACCTATAGCCTGCGCACACACACACACAAGGCTACATGGGTATGTATGTACACATTAGCGTAGCTCTTGGCCGCAATCGGCAGCCGGCGCTCGTTCTTGACCTCTCCCCGAGCCCAATCATCTTCAGCATCTCTAGCGTAGACACCTGTTGCTGCCTGAGCCTACAAAACGAAACCCAAGCAACTTCTGTTCGATATCGATACCAATGGGAAAACGCAGGTTGACAGTGGTAATCGATCAAGGCTTCACGTAACGAGCGCGTAGTCGACTGATGGTTTGTATTGAATGCACGCTTATGATTTAATCATGCAAGACCCCTGCCCGTACTTCTCAGAGCTTTAGCACCGAACACGAGCCCCATCAAATTACCGACTGCCAAACAGCGACGGCGGAACCAAGCGCGAGCATAGCGCAGCGTTCAGTAATTAGTAAGCAAAACTCTGCTGGCGCCCACGGAGCATGCTTACACTTGGAAAAATCGGCCCAAAGTCGCACCAAGAACGATTAATCGCTTACTTAATTGGCTGATCTAAATACATACAAATTATTATTATATTTATTTCTATTATGATTTTTATTATACACTTGAAAAGTGTATTATAATTTTGCCCAGAAGTTTGCAACGCATAGAAGGAATCATCTCCGACTAAATAAAGTATATATATTCTTGATCAGCATGACGAGCTGAGTCGATTAAGCTTTGTCCGTCCGTCTGTCCGTCCGTCCGTCCGTCCGTCTGTCTGTTTCTACGCGAACTAGTCCCTCAGTTTTGGAGCTATCGAGCTGAAACTTTGCACAGAGTCTTCTTTTTACTGCACGCTGCTAATATGTCGGAACCGACCGGATCGGATGACTACTTCTTGTAGCTGCCATACAAATGTTCGTTCGGAAAATGGTTTTTAGTAAGAAAAACTGTTTTGTTCCCAATATTACTGCTCTTAAACAAGGTCATGGGTAATATTGAATGTTTTTAAGCTGATCTGCGAAGTTTGGTCGAAGTCTCTAACCGTTGAGACAAGCTATTTCAAGTGTATCAAAATTTCGGTACAGACGAAGTTAGCTTTGCCTTTCTCGTTGATTATTTCTTTATTACCAAAAAATTCACGAAAGGGTGCGACCGGTCCCGAACCCTTACCCAAAGAACCGGATCGGTTAGGGCTTTCTCATGTCCCTCGAACCGATCCTTTCAAATAATTAACCTAACAAAATCGATTCGGGTCAAACAATAATTTTAGTCAATTAAGAATTTTAATAACTTTTTTAATATTATGAGCGGAAACATAGTTTTAGTGGGTCCATTCGACTGATAAAAAATGACAAAATTTAGACCGAAAGTAGAGTCAAAAGTCGGACAACCATGTAACAATCTATGAACCCACTATCGAACCCCGGACCGACCCTTTATTAAAATTTTACAGCCTTGATAAAAACCGTCCCTGTTTGGGGATGGTCTGAGTAGCTGACGTTTCCTTTTTATTGAACACTTTGAACTTTTCTGCTTCTCTTTTAAATTTTGCTTCTATATTTTTAGCAAAGTTGTTGCTATGCCTATTTTTTATACACTTGAAAAGGGTATTATAATTTTGCCCAGAAGTTTGCAACGCATGGAAGGAATCATCTCCGACCACATAAATTGTATATATGTATTCTTGATCAGGAAGACAAGCTGAGTCGATTAAGCTTTGTCCGTCCGTCTGTCCACCTGTCCGTCTGTCTGTTTCTACGCGAACTAGTCCCTCAGTTTTGGAGCTATCGAGTTGAAACTTTGCACAGAGTCTTTTTTTGTCACGCTGCTAATATGTCGGTACCGACCGTATCGGATGACTACTTCTTGTAGCTGCCATAGAAATGTATGGTCGGAAAATGGGTTTTAGTGAGAAAAACAGTTTTGTTCTCAATATTACCGCTCTCAAACACGGTCATGGGTAATATTGAATGTTTTTAAGCTGATCTGCGAAGTTTGGTCGAAGTCGCTAACCGTTGAGACAAGCTTTTTCAAGTGTATCAGAACTTCGGAACAGACGAAGTTAGCTTTGCCTTTCTCGTTTTTACAGCTTTTAAAATTTATCTTGAAATCCTAAACAAATTTGGAGAAGTAATGCAGTACAAAGCTTTAGCTAAAACCAAAATAATCAAACGCACCAACTTAATTTCATTACTCCTTCATATAGTTATCGGTCCAAAAACATGTAAAGCATGTAAAGTCTGAAAAAATAAAATTCAGAAAAGAAATCTATGAAATCTGTATCTAAGCCGACAGAACGATCAGCTGGGTCCAATTTCGGCATACTCTCTCCAACATATCGGCCGGTATTTCACGCATAAATTCTTCAATATTGGCTTCCAGGGCGCTAAAGACATGAACCTTAGCATAGCCCCACAAATAATAGTATAAAGGCGGACCCAAACGTAAAATAAACTGTTCACCGAACTTGCCTCTCAATTGGGCCGTTGTTGCGCGTGCTGTGTAGCATGTGGCACCGTCTTGTTGACAGCCAAGACCAGCTCTTCCGTTTTGGGCAAACAAAAGTTTGAAATTATCGCACGGTAGCGCTCTCCACTCACAGCAACGTTCCCGCCTTCGTCGTCTTTAAAAAAGTACGGTCTAATGATGCCACACCGAAGAGTGCATGTTTCGGGGTGCATTGGCAAAGAATCACCCTTTATAACTGTCATAAAAACTCGAAAAACTAGTATTTTCGGTAAAAAATTGAATTCCTTATTCGTGCATTTTAAGTTGTGTTTTCACTTTAATTTTTTAATTAGGACTGCAAACCAAAAAACAAAAGGTATATTTGAAATTGTGTGTGAATTTTGTTTTTCAGTACATTTGCCTTTGTTTTCCCCTATGAAACAATTTACTTTTATAATAAACATTTCTAATCATTAAAACAGAATAAAGTACAGTTCAAAAATGTAAAAGAAAAACTCAAAAATACAAAAGCTGCCAATTTTGACAGGTCCTTAAAATAGGAGCGTGTTTCATAAGAGTAAGAAAATCTATATTTACTTATCTATCTACTTATTTTGTTTGCAAAAGGTAAATGTTGAACGGGTTTACTTCATTAAATGCTTAACTTAACTTAACTTAACATGTGCATAAGCTCCGAGAACAAGGAAAAGTTAAAAGTGCAATGCCACATTAATTGGATTGGCATTGGGTTATAAAGACCAGGCATCAGGGAACCAGACCGCATCCGGAACCGTATACCGAAAGGAACCGGTTAGAACTCAGAACAGGAACCGATATTTTAAATTTTTTGTACACCGGTTTCCGAGAACCGATATTTTTAAAACCGAAAAGAACCTAAACATTGTATCGGTTCAGTTTCGGATCTGAGTGCAACAACTAGAATACAAATCGAGCAGTTAGTTTTGGGGTATTTTTTTTTTAATTTGAGTCAATTGTAAGCTTCAAACAAAAAAAAAAGATTTTGGCTGAGCAAATCTTTTGTTCAGTGAAATAGAAAAACGCGAGACGCAGTTCTGACCCAATTACTTTGTCTGAAAGTGGAGATAAAGGCGATTTATGTATGAAAAGAAAGAGGACAATACAAATATTTTAGTATTTTCACAAAACCCTTAAATGACATCAATCAAGGTTTTCCACAGCATTGAACGCTTACAAAATAAAGTTGATGTACTTATATGGTGGTCAGGAAATTCCTCAAAGTTTCCAGAATTGTATGAACTACCAAAAGTTGTTCTTGCTGTTCCAGCTACCTAAGTAAGAGTTGAACATTTATTTTCCTGTGTGAAGTTTATCATGTCTCCGCTAAGAAATCAGATGGGCGGAAATACATTGACCACTATTATGCTTCTAAAAAGTAATCATTCGTTTTTTACCTTCTTTGTAACTACTAATTTCTTATTTCTTATTTATTATCTTTTATTGTAATATTTTTATGAATACAAACTTGTGCATTTTGTATGGCAAACACGCGCTAATAAAATTGATAAATCACGTACACTTACATGTTGTGTATAACCACTTTGTTTGGACTAACGTTTAAAATTGTCCGTCAATTTTACCGGTCCATACCGGTATACCGAAATAAAATTCTAGGTACCGGTACGGAACCGAACACCGAAATAAAATAAAACCAAAATTGAACCGTACAAGAACCAGAACCGAAATTCGATTTGGTTTGATTCCCTGCCTGGAATGGACCAAAGGGCGCAAAAAATGGGACAACCTTCTCAAGAGTGAAACAATGCTTAAAATTTTTTCAAACAAATTAATCTTAGTTTTATCATTCGTACGCAAATTTGCTTGTTAATATTAACAAAGTTGGAGTTCACATTGGTATATGGGCAATTCCATTCTTTCGAACAGTGACCGTCGTACAAATTGAAAACGAAAAAAAGTCAAATTAAATCGAATTTTTAATTCGATTTTTACTGTATTATATAGCTCTTAGCAAGCACTTTAATTAGTGTTAAAGTGTATATCAAGTGAAATTCGGTTTCCAAAATAATGACAAAATTGGAAGCTATTCGAACGTGACAAAAACAGAAGTGGTTTTCGCGAGTAGCTATATAAAGACAAAGCTTAGCGAGACCTAGCACAATACCTAAGCCCAAATAATCTTAAAATCTTATGAATGATTAGTTCTTTGAAATGTATATTATTTGATTTAAAAATTTTGAGTACATTTTTTGTAAAAAAATATTTATCTCTGTCGATACGTGACATGTCGAACGTGGCATTTCTTCCATCATCATATTTATGTGGTTTTTGCTATAATGCGAAGCAAAAACTTGCAGTTAATTGCATTGGCATAGTTTCTCATGATTTCTTATGCATTCTTGTATAGCCCTTTGTACCATCAGAAAGATTTTAGATAGCGAAAGTACGTGTAACCTATAGTCACTTTTTTCCAAAAAACTAAGCAAATTTAATGTCAAAATGAGAAAAATCGCGCTAATACGGCTGTGAAACCGAATATATTCAATTGGGTTATTAGTAAATGTAAGATTAGCGTACATTAGTTTAATTTGATTGTTTCCCTATGAAAATTAGATCAAATATAGTGTTTTTAACCACTTTAATTTTTTTGGCCCAGGTGGACCTTTTTTTGAAAATGCCCATATTTTAATGAATTTAATCTTTGGGAGTACTTTCTAACCTATTTCAAAATAAAGGGTGTTTTTGAAAAAAGTTGTGATTGCTTTAAGTTCCGTTGCGGACGTTACGAAAAATGGAAGTCGACCTTTGCATATATTTTAATTTAAAAAATTTTAATTTTTGTCTGTTGCGCACGTTACACTTTTTCCATCAATCGAAACTGTTTAAAAAGAAATATTCTTCATCCGATTGGATAAAAACTCAGTTTGTAATGATAAAATTTGAATTCAATTGTGATTTCATTTTCCGATGTTGAAAATAGCGATATTGCAGGTTTGCCCTCTATATTTATCAATTATTAATATAAATATTATTTAAACACACTTTTGATACTCTGAGGTTATGTTTTTCGGATTCTCGACAGCCCAGATTCAAATTCAGCAGGCAATAATCGATTGTAAACACCTTCTTTCATCTCATGATATTAAAATTGTTTGATTGTTTTCATGCCGTTGCGGATGTTACACACTTTGTCATTAATATTTTTCAAAAAAAATGTGTAATCAAGGTTTTTGTTTTCGTTGTGAAAAACACTTTATAAAGCAAGTTTGGAAAACCAAATTATTAAAATTCATTCTGATAAATAAAAAAGCCCTACTTTCAGTTGCGGACGTTACACACAGTGTAGTGATTTTTAGTTTAAATTTTTAATATATTATATACTAGCACATAACCCGTCGCGCTTCGCTGCGCCTTTGACAGTATAGAACTAATATCAGCCCACATTCTTCCCCCATCCCACCCAAATCCCAACCACTTACCGCCCTCATCCCACCCACTTCCCATTCACCCATTCTTATTACCACCCACTTCCAAAAAACGGTAATCCCACCCACGTACCACCTAAGTACCACTCACATCCCGCCCATATCCCATCCACTTCCCAACATATTCCCTGTCCCGAGTTTTAAGTCCATCAGATAAAAAGTGTATTGTATATTTGCCACATGTGTATACATAGCACATTTTTACTCCCGGGGTCGGATTTTCCATCATTGGAAAATCACACTTCAAATTATTTCGCATTTTATTCTTACGAACCGAGTCTCAAGTCAATCGGATGAAAAATAGTTATTTTCCCTGTAGAATTTTCTTGGAATTTGCCTGGGAGCGGAATTTCCGTCATTGGAAAATCACGCTTCAAATTAATTCGTATTTTATCGTTCCAAACCGAGTTTTAAGCCAATCGGATGAATAAACGTTTTTTTGCATGAATTTTCTGTGCATTTTCACTCGCGGAGATCAGATTTTCCGACATTGGAAAATCATATTTTCAATTTCATTCATTGAAACCTAGCTTCAAGCCAATCGGATGAATTTTCCGGACATTTTCCGACCGTCGGGTCAAATTTACCGACATTGGAAAGTCACATTTCAAATTAATTCGTATTATATCTTTACGATCCGAATTTTAAGCAGACCGGATGAGAAATAGATACATTTCATGCAGAATTTCATTTCATTCCCGTCATTTCACTCCTGGGAGCGGATTTTCCGACATTGAAAAATCCCATTTTAAATTATTTCGTATTCTGTCCTTACAAACCGAGTTTCAAGCCAATCGGATGAAAAATAGTTTTTATGCTGAATTTTCCGACCTTTGGGTCAAATTTTCCAACATCAGAAAATCATATTTCAAGTGAGAGAGTATTGGCAAAGACCAATATAATCTCTAAGATGCCGAACGCCCATACAATGGTTTTGCAATATGCAGCTGTTTTTTTTTTGGTGGCGCCGAAAATCGCGCTCTCTCCTCTCACACAAAGTTGAGAGCGTAAAAATCTAAAACAGCGATGGCCAGCGGGAGCGAGGCCAAAAAGTGAGAGGGTATAAGTGTGCGAAAATAAAGCTCCGTGAATCTGCTTCGACCTAATCGCTTCGAACTCTGTCGAGCGAATGACGCCTTTCTGCTCTTTTGGTCTCAGCTTCGGCAAGCGCTCGGGTCGTGTACATGTGAATAGCGAAATGTTTTCGGCCCCGGGATGCCTGCAAGGGCCATCTCTGATCTAAAAATAGAATGCACTTGCTTGTATGAGTAATGCTTGAGAACACGTGTGTCGGCTGTCGCTGTATGCTTACAAAAACGCGGCTGGCTCTAGAGCGCTCTCTCTCTCTCTGGCTTCTGGACAAAATTTCAAGAGAGCCAAAAGTCTCTTGAAAAGCCAGCCCAAAAAAATCGTGCGCAAAAAAATCGTATGGCGTTACTCATCTTCATATTATAATGTCTTTGGTATAGGTGTGTAAAAACCCAATCGCTTTCTGCTCTTTTGGTCTAACTTCGGCGAGCGTTCGGGTCGCGTACGTGTGAATAGCGAAATGTTTTCGGCCCCTGGGAGGAAGCAAGGGCTATCGCTAGTAGCGAGATATTAAAATTCCATTCAAACAATTCAGCATTTATTTGAGCATCTTTACGCCTTATTAAAAAAACAAAACAAAAAATAATTTTCTGTCTGCAGGCTTCATAATTATAAATGGTCTGCCACGGATTTGGAAATGGCCAGCGTGGTGAGAGGGTAGAGAGTCAGCCGCCCATGTCAGCAGTCGTGGGTTCGAATCATGGCCTAACGCAAGCGAAGATTTTTTTTTTTTTTTTCAAATTGTATTTTTAATTTTATATTTAAATTTTGCAGAATTATGAATTATTTCAGATGTAGTCGAAAACGACTTCCATTTTTGTCGCGTGATAAATCTCATAATTTTTTATACACTTGAAAAGTGTATTATAATTTTGCCCAGAAGTTTGCAACGCATAGAAGGAATCATCTCCGACTACATAAAGTATATATATTCTTGATCAGCATGACGAGCTGAGTCGATTAAGCTTTGTCCGTCCGTCTGTCCGTCTGTCTGTTTCTACGCGAACTAGTCCCTCAGTTTTGGAGCTATCGAGCTGAAACTTTGCACAGAGTCTTCTTTTTACTGCACGCTGCTAATATGTCGGAACCGACCGGATCGGATGACTACTTCTTGCAGCTGCCATACAAATGTTCGTTCGGAAAATGGTTTTTAGTAAGAAAAACTGTTTTGTTCTCAATATACTGCTCTCAAACACGGTCATGGGTAATATGTAATGTTTTTAAGCTGATCTCTAACCGTTGAGTCAAGCTATTTCAAGTGTATCAAAACTTCGGTACAGACGAAGTTAGCTTTGCCTTTCTCGTTAAAATATATTTTAATCGTCAAATCGACTGAACCTACCTTTTGCACTAAATTTACTGCTGCCAAAACTCTACCAAAAAATAAAAACAAAATCAAAAATTCGTGATGTCTTCTATATTTTTCCGCACTTTAAAGCGTACGAATGTCGCGTTCGCTACTGTGGAAATGCCCATATGTATCCTATTACACTGCTCGACATCATTTTTCCCCATAGCGCCAAACCAACTATTCCTAAAGTAAATTGGCCAGCTGATCACGAAAATCGGCATAAATAAAAATTCTATCGACGCGTTATCGAGATATTATCGATAAAAGTTTTTTTTCGATTTTTCCAAAAGTTGCCTCCACTTGAATTCCCATAACTTTTTTGTTTTTTAATGATTGAAAATCTTTAAGCAAAATTTTAATAGAAAAAACTTGGCCAAACATATTGTGCTCGGACAAAAATGAGCTGGGGTGTGTGCTGTTGACGCAATGGGCTCAAATAAAGGAAAAAAATCATTTTTTTTTGCTAAATTTCAAAATTAATCGATTTTAAAGTGCTTATAGGTTCATAATTTTACAAAATTGCTGTGTTTTTTTAATTGGACAGTAAAGACCATTATAAAATGGCTATTTTATTCAAGTTTTTGTGAAACTGGGCAGACTGACTAGTTTTGAAACTACTTCAGCATTTTCAGAAACTAAGTGATCCTTACACTCATGCGTACCATAATTTGATGTTCCGCTCAACGTACGTTACACTGTGACGGTATGACACTGAAATGTGACGCTCCCTGAGGAAGTGTAAACCGAATTTGAGCTGCTGTTAGACATTATTGATAGCGTGTTTATCCCTAGGAAAATAATGGATTGGTTTAATTTCTAGAACGTTTGGAAAATTAAGTCCAGAAAATGCGCAAAATTAAATGCATAAAGAGCGTTAAATTATTTTGCAATGTTGTTGGAACTACCAAACGAGGTAACATAACGGAGTCGCTTAAAATAATATATTTTAATTACTTCAAACTGGCAATAAAAAGTTAAGGTGCTAATTGGGTTCCACACCTGTTAAGCTTAAATTGCCGTAGAATTTTGCAAAAGTGAGCTTCAGAAGAAAAAACAAATTTTTTATTTGATAGTCTCAAGCAGTGGTGCCCAAAATGTCATTTGCCCATCACATGTGATAGGAAGTCAGATTTCTGCCGGCGTCGCAGCCGACACACGCATGGTGAAAGAGAGAATACTCTATAAATAGCAGTCTAGAGTCTAGTTGGAAAGGAGAGACGTGTACTAAATGCACTGCTATTGTCAGAATTGAATTTGCCTTCTAGCAGCCAATTGAATCGGCGTTTGGCGAGAGTTTCCGTGACCCACGGAGCAAAGCGGGAAAGCAGTCCACTCAAGACTGCACTTTGAAATTAAAAGTATCGAAAATAATACGACTACTTTTCAGGCATTTTTTAAGGTAGGAAAGGAAAGAAACGAGAAGGCCAAGCTAAATTCGTCTTTGCCAAAGTTTTTATACCCTTGCAAATGTTTTAATACATCAGAGCTTAAAAACGCCAGCATTAAAACAAACAATTTTTCTCCACTTCTCGACCGATGGTTCCTAAGGCAGCTATAAGATATAGTCATCCGATCCGGTATGGTAAAACGAAGACTCTGTGCAAAATTTCAGCTCGACAGCTTTAAAACTGAGAGAATAGTTCGCGTAGAAACAGACAGACAGACGGACGGACAAAGCTAAATCGACTTAGCTCGTCACCCTGATCAAGAATATATGTAGTTTATAGGGTCGGAAATGAATATTTTCATGCGTTACAAACTTCTGGGCCAAATTATAATACCCTTTGCAGGGGTATAAAAACTCGAGCGCCCTCAGTACAATTGGTGAATTTGGCTTCGAATTTCGCTGCTCCGTTTTAAATTGAGTTTAGATTATAAAGAATTGATTGGCGGCAATTGTAATGAAAGCCTCACTTCTTTGTTTTGTGTTTAAAGCACTTTTGCGGGCGTAGCAACGCGCGCCGGGACAGCTGGTATACAGTATAAATGATATCTGATATGTATATTTCCTAAGCTTTTGTTTGTGATTGCAAAGTTTGTTTAAATTATTGCCATTTGTATACCCTTGCAAAGGGCGTCTCTCAGTCTCTTCTCTCAATTTAAAGCTCAGATCCGCCCGGATCTGATAACTAAAGCTTCTGTCGGTTGGAAAATGGGTCCTTAGTGAAACAATCTTTTCTTGTTTTCATTGCTAGCGTCCCCAGAATCGGCATTTACTAATACTTATGCTTATTTTCCGGATTTGTAAAAATTACCCAAAATCCCATAGGACCGATTGATCGAAAAATGGGCTTTTGTGCGAAAAACTCTTCCAACAGATTTCGAAAATTTTGGCACAAATCGAATGACTATCTTATGGTTGCCAGAGGGCCGCGATCGGTTGGAAAATGATCTTAGTGAAAGAATATTTTTATTTTCAATCGTTTTTAAGCTCGGGGATTGTTAATTTGTTATGCGTTCAATCATCGGACGACTATCTCTCGGAAAGGTCTTTGTAATGGGTGCCTGCGTTCTTAAACTCTGATATTGGAAACCCAACATTTGCAAGGATATAAAAACATCGGTGCAGACAAAGTCAACTTGGCCTTCTCGTTATGTATGCATGCTCGCTTACCATCTACAAGACGCTGCGAGTCCTGGGGTTCTAAATCTTCGATATCCTGGTCACATGCACTGCCCAAGAACTTCAGATCCTTAAGGTCTTCCTGCTCCAGATCACGCTGTGAGGCTGGAGTTGATTTGGTTGGTGAGTTGAGGCTGCTACGCGCTGCCTTATTGTTGTTGTCTGTTGCGGTGACAATATGAACCTGTTCTTTGTGCGCCCCACTGGGGGGTAAGAACGCTGCCTCGGCGTCCTGTGGCTGGGTGGGCGAGTGCCACCAATTGAGTTTCAACAGATTGTTCTTGGTGGCCATGCGAGGAAAATGGAGATTCGGCTCTGGCTCCGTGGACTGCGGTGGAGAGTTGCAATCAAAGAGTAAATGCAGCGGCAGGAGCTCCGGGCGAGCAGGAGGATCTGTTGGAGCGGAATCGATATCTAACAGACTGAGAGACATTGTTGCGCAGAAAATAGTTCCGCCGATTCGCTTTTGTTCTAAATGGCGCAGATAAAGCTCTGGGCGAGTAAGCCACGAATGTAGCTGCTGAAATGTCAGCTGCACGGCTCTGGTGCTGCAGCGACACAGATGCACAACTTGAAATGGGTTGCAAGAGCACTAGGTGATCGCATTTTAGGTGGCCAGATGACGATGGCGAAGACGCAAGTCCCCGCTCTGTGGTGATCTCAGAGTTTGAAGCGCTTCTTCTTGCGCTGGCGATGGCGGCTCCTGCTTCCGCTCAACTCAGGCCAACCCCCAATTGTCTTCAATCATCCAAAGTTGGCGCTCCGCTTGCTAAAGCGATGGCGGACTTGGTACGCCGCTCCTCCGCTGCCCACACGCTTTTCAAAGTAGAACTGCTTCACGAATTCCTTTTGCAATAGCACCAAGTCTAGCCGCGCCACGCTCACGACGCTGGGTAGGACGCTGACAACGCCAGCCAACCCTGACCCGGACTCTGTCACCGCCGCCGACGCACCGTAATGCCGCTTGCGCAACTTTCTCTTGAATAGCCCAATTTGCTCCTGCTGCTGCTCTGTAGCGCCTCGAACTGAATGCATTACGATGTGAAGCTCCCTCGGAGAAGAAATGGTTTGGTTTTGACAAGCCAGAGACGTGCCAATGCCGGGTTAATCGTCGTCACTTCCCAATTATTTCGCCCGCTCTCCGCCAATAAATGATGCTGCTGGAACTTGGTGTACGTGAACTTTTAGGGTTTTCATATTCATTGCGGCGCTTGCATTTGCATGCGGATGCGGACTGGCCCGGTCCGGTTGCTAGCGGTTGCCAATGCGGGTGCTACATGCAGTGTGAGTACCTAGAAACAAAGCAGAAGCGATCAAATGTGTTGCAGTTCCAATGAACCAGTTAAATTTAGCTGGAATTCCCAGTAGGCTTGGGATGAACCAGGCCAATTGGGCGTCAAATGAAATAGTTAACTGGCTACCTAGGTGAGTATGCATCTAGACATGTACATACATATGTGTGAACGGTCTGCCTGGCATGGGCAATAGAATTAAACTAAAATAGATTTTGTCCGTGAAATCGGTGCGGCACTGTCACATTTTTCACTATTACATTCATACATACATACATACATATGTGTGTAAGTTCAAGCGTTATCAGTTGGCAACAGTCCCACAGCAATCCAAAAAAAGTATGCTGAGTAAGCGGCTTCTTCCGTGTATTTTGCAGGTGACATAACGTACATACATACACTCGAGTGTATATGTATGCATGCGTAAATTTCATTGCCTGTTTCAAGGCATCATGAAATAGAAGTATGTATGCATGTATTTGTGTGCATCTGCAGATACTTTGATAAAAATACAAATCCATATATGGATCCAATACATACTTCAAGATTGATTGATTTTCGCTTGGTTAGTCCAAATTGTGCTGCTCACTTACGTCCCACTTGAACACACCGTTAATTCATAGACATATGCTATTGATTTTTGCATGGAATTTCATTTCAATAAACAGCCAATCGATAAATTGCCGTATCGATATCGTACAGTTGCACTGAGTTGCGGTACTATCGCTCACGCGCTCATCTCCAATCTGGCAATCACAAAATCACAAAAGTGAAGGTCTCACTGTTCGTATCAGCCATTTTGCCAACAAAAAATACCAACAGTCGGGTCACACTATTTTGCACAGACAAAAATTAATTTCAATTTTAATTGCAAAAAAAATTAAAAATAAACTTTAATGGATTTGGAAGACATCTCAAGCGGTGAAGATGCGGTGGCATTCATGGAGTTGCAAGACATCTCCAGCGGTGAAGAGCTTCTCGATGAAGATGCCGCCATAAATTCGTGGAAATAATAAAAAATGTGTAAGTTTTTGGACAATTTTATTTTCTATTTACATTTATAATAACATTTATAAATGTTATTTATTTAAATCTTCTGATTAATTGAAGAAGACTTTGTTTATAAAAATTGTGTGTAAAAATCATGCCGCAGCGGAGAGTGAGTGGACATGTCCAAGCGCGCTTATTACAGTTTTTATACTGGAGGGTATATTGAAATTGACCAGATGTTTGTAACGCATCTCCGATCATGTCCGTCTGTCTGTCCTTCTGTTTCTATGCTATCTCCTCCGTCAGTCTTAAAGCTATCTTAACAAAACTTTGCACGAAGTCTTTTGCTACAAATACGCTTCACATTTGTCGGAACCGGCCGGATCGGATGACTATAGCATATAGCTGCCATAGGAACGATCGGTTGAAAAACTAGTTTTTGTGAGAAAAACTTTTTTGTTTTCCATGCAAACGTGTGCGAAGCTTGTTTTTATAAGTTTCTTATGCTTTCACATAATTTCAGCAAGTTTTATGAAAATCGGACAACTATATAGTATAGCTGCCATACAAAAGATAGGTTTGAAAAAAAGTCTTAGTGAAAAAACTTTTTTGTTTTCAACGCTATCGCTTCCAATTGTTTAATTTCTGTGATGGTTCTATTTCGGTGTGGCTATTTCGGCTTAGTTATTGTAACTATTTCGGTTAAGTGTTTTCACTTTTTCGGTTTAATTTCTGTGGTATTGATTCTTAGCAAAAATGGGTAAGAATGGGAGATTCAACTAACTAAACTTTTTCCTGTGTCTTCTTTTGAACAGCGAAATGAGGTCCCGACGCTCAAAATATAGAGAGCGCAGGAAAAAAAGGACTTTGCCTTACATCACCCCCGCTATTCAGTTGGATGCTCCACCAGCAGCTTCGAACTCACAACCATCTCCCATTCAGCTCGTTGATGATTATTCTGCTATTCAGTTGGATGCTATACCAGCTTCCCCAGCAGCTTCGAGCTCACAACCATCTGCCATTCCGCTAGCTTCAAAACGGTCCAAACACACCATGTTGGTGACCGATTTTAGCCGCAGTAAGGGTTTTTTTTATTAGAGATGCAAACCACTTGGAAATAAGGACTTAGTTTATTACAATATTACAATATACAAATACTACAATATTATTACAATAATATACAAATATTACAATATTTATATCGATATTTTTGGCGATATTGAAAAAGTAGCATTTCGATATAAATATTTTGGTGGTATTTTTCATGTGCGTCAAAATAGCGACGGATATTTAGCGACGATTTGGAACGATGGAATCTGGAACACTAGGGCAATTTTTATTTTTTAAATTTTGCGTTAATTAAAGACATAATTGAACAACTGCAAATGCAGAAATGTTAAGAAAGACGTAAACTATTGTTTTAATTGGGCGGGGGGTGGATTAAAGCTTTTTGGATATTAAAAATCAAGTGTTGAAAAATTGACTTTCCACTAAAATGCAAATATCTCAATTCCCAGCTCGCGTAGGGCAATGCACGATATACCAGCGTATTCGCCATGGCTTTAGCTGTTTTTCAGTGAAAAGCTCATCAAAATCATGTGGAGCGTTTTCGAGATATCTTCAATAGTTTACGTCTTTCTTAACATTTCTGCATTTGCAGTTGTTCAATTATGTCTTTAATTAACGTAAAATTTTAAAAATAAAAATTGCCCTGGTGTTCCAGATTCCATCGTTCCAAATCGTCGCTAAATATCCGTCGCTATTTTGACGCACATGTATTTTTCAATAAAAGCCCGGATCTTAACAATGAGCAGGTCTATTGAGGTAGTTGAGGCGTCATTTGACGCGTAATAAGAACTACAATCTGACTGCGCAATAAAAATATAGATTTAATGTATATTTATACGTTATTATTTCATATATAACGTAAGAAGTTTTGAAAACTTATTCATGAATTTAAATTTAGGGAACGAAAGCAGTGTTTACTTTTTAAATTCATCATCTTTCAAACTGGAGCATTTGAACTACAAAGCATAAAAAAAACTTATTCAGTTAAGTCTTGGAAACTTAAAAACTTCAGATTTTACCAATACTCGTTAGACAAAGATTTTAGGAAGACGCGTTGAGTTATGTGCTCATCGGTCATTTGGCTTCTGGTGTCAGAAACAACACTTCTTATAGCCGATGCCAATCGTTCCGATGGCGCGGAGCTTCCCGGTGTAATAAGATATAATAAAGCCAAGTCAGAAAGCACTGGCAATGCGTCTTTCTCTGCAATCCATGGGTCCCGTTCCAGGGCAAACAACGGTAAATTCCAATTGTACTCCAATAATTTATTCTCCTGTCCTGGTGGTTGATGAGATATCATGGCAGTATTGTGATCAGCGAAGAACGGTCCTTTAAAAATTACGTCTTCAGATGTCGCACACTTGTGTTTAAAGGGAGAACAATATGTTTGACGATAGTCGTCATGCTGCAATCATGTTATTCTTTACTGTTTTTAAAAATGAGCTGCATTTCAGCCAAGCATCTCCATGCTTTGCGATTAAGTGCGCCTTTATGTTTGTTGAGTTACCATGGTCCTTACAACTTTTTGCACAGTTTACAGTTAATAAAACAACTTTTAAACATTGTGCCTTACATGTCCAGAGCACAAGAAACAGTTATTCGCAACATTGTGACTGAAGGCTAAAACAAAAATATCCCCCAAAAATATCACCAAAAAATATTCGATAGCCGATATATTGCCTCCGAAAAATATTCGATAATGATATTTTTATTTTGGGCAAAAATATCGATATTTCGATATATCGATAATATTTTCGACAACCCTAGTTCATTGTTATTTCGTTAGTAACTATCTAGAACGGGGTTGTTCATTAGTGATGTGAGACTGTTGAGGCACTGGATATTATCGATAGTATTTTGGTTCGTATCGATGTATCGATATAAACCCCAAAAATTAGATATAAAAAACAAAAATCTGTTAGAGTTGCAATTAAACAACTATTACAATGATCAAAACATTATTTTTTAAATTATACCCCCTCAAATCGGATAAACGGTTTTTAGGAAAACGTATTTCTTCCGGATTTTAAGAAAACGTATGTTTTGATTTACCTTTCCGCAAAAACGATTGGGAGACTAAAAATTGCTCATTGATTTTGGTATAATAATAAAAATAAATAAAATTATTTAGTCGAAAGGAATTATATCCCATGGTAATAAAACAATTGGAGGAACAGGAAACTAAGAATGCAGAAAAAGTAAATGAATGTAGAGATGAACCTATGCCTTTATATTCAAAATGACATTGTATTTAGAAAGGAGAAACAAACTAGCTCCCTAGTCTAAGGCGAAGCACAAGGTAGATGAAGATGTTGGAGCTACATTTACATTTCTTCCACGGTGCTAAAACCCACCCACCTGTGCCATTGACTGCTGCTGGCTCCCTCCATATCAATAGAAAATCTAGCCTTTTAGCCGAAAAAAGCTAGTTGTTCTGACAGTGACCACATCATGAGGTATCGCACATTGTCGATACACAAATATGCCTTATCGGTAGCAATATAAATCACTCTGCCATCAATGATGGGCGCAGTTTTTGAAACACAGTGAGAATCAACCAAATTTTGAAACTGGGACCATCTAATATCTAGACAGCAATATTTATTTAATATCTTCCCAAAGTAATATCTTCCCAAGAGGCCCGTAACCAGGTTTGGGATGTGAATGACATATGGGCATTTCCATTCCGTCGAACAGTGACCGTCGTACACATTAAAAATGAAAAAAAGTCAAAATAAATCGAATTTTAAATTCGTTTTTTATTGTATAATACAGCTCTCTGCAAGCACTTTAATTAGTGTTAAAGTGTATATCAAGTGAAATTCGGTTTCCAAAATAATGACAAAATTGGAAGCTATTCGAACGTGACAAAAACAGAAATGGTTTTGGGGAGCAGCTATATAAAGACAACGTTTAGCAAAACCTATTACAATAACTAAACCAAAATAGTTTTAATATCTTATGAACAGGGACCGAAACTAACTGTTATGATATTAAATTTTAACCAAAAAAGTCACGGTGAAGGGAGTTAGCTACGAATACGAGAAATGTACCATTGTTCAAGTCTTTGCAAGCACTATGAAATTAGGACATAAAGGTTTATTCATAACTTTTAAAATATAAATTTTTTTAACTGTTATTTTATAATTTTTATATAAAAGTTTTTTAATAACAGTTATTTTTACAAAAAAAATTGATTATAAGGGTTATTTGTCAACGTTTATTTTTAAAATCAAAAATAACAGTTATTTTGCAACTTTTATTTTAAAAGTTAAAAATAAACTTTGAATTGCAATATTTCCAAAGTTATGCAAGCTATTGGGACATAAAGTTGCGTATGCACGTACCTTGAGTCCTACTACCACCATGCAGATTTTGTTTCAAGTCGGATGACTATTACACATACCTGAACTAAGAACAAATTGTCGCTTATATGCAATCCAATGATAGATAAAATATATTATTAATAATATATTGTGGCTCGTGAGCCACAACACTCGGCTCTGAGCTGTGAGCCATAGCTCGTGAGCTGGGAGCCATCAACCGGCTCTCGGCTCGTGAGCCATAGCACGTGAGCCGCTCTCGGCTCGAGAGCCCCAGCTCTCTGTTCTACGCTGGGAGCCACAGACTGTGTGGTTCGCGAGTTATTCTTACCTATTTACCGTGACTGCCGACTTTTTAAGTCGCGTAATAATACAAAAGAGGATTCAAAATAGTAAAAAAATGAAGAACGTTAACACCAATCAAGTGAAAAATCCTAGCAGGATCAATGCTTGAGCGCAATTTCAAGCTAACGGATCTCCATGGTAATAAGACCGCTAATTACTTAAGAAACTGCTTTTCAATGTCAACACAGAACTACATTGCCCGGATTATGACACAACTGAACCGCGACAATCACCATGGAAGATCAATGCTTAAGAATAAAAACGCAATATGTCTTCAACTGTGATGCAAAACAAACATGGCTATATCGACTCGTCTATGGACGCTGGTCAAGAATTAATATGATTTATATGGAGGGCATTGTTTTTTTTAATCCTCTTCGGTATTTTTCCGCGATTAAATGATTTGTCAGTAACGGAAAATGGTTTGAAATGTTCCTTGTGATCTGGATTATGTTCTTTAACATTGGTCCTCCATGGTGTATATCGCGGTTCAGTAGTGTCATAATCATGACTGTGTTATTATAATTTGTGGTATTGGAAAGGAGTTTCTTTAGTAATTAGCGGTCTTATTACCATGGATAACCATTAGCTGCGAATGGCTCTTATGCACTGATTCTAGTATTTTTCACTTGATTGGTGTTAACGTTCTTCATTATACACTTGAAAAGTGTATTATAATTTTGCCCAGAAGTTTGCAACGCATAGAAGGAATCATCTCCGACCACATAAAGTATATATATTCTTGATTAGCATGACGAGCTGAGTCGATTAAGCTTTGTCCGTCCGTCTGTCCGTCTGTCTGTTTCTACGCGAACTAGTCCCTCAGTTTTGGAGCTATCGAGCTGAAACTTTGCACAGAGTCTTCTTTTTACTGCACGCTGCTAATATGTCGGAACCGACCGGATCGGATGACTACTTCTTGTAGCTGCCATACAAATGTTCGTTCGGAAAATGGTTTTTAGTAAGAAAAACTGTTTTGTTCTCAATATTACTGCTCTCAAACAAGGTCATGGGTAATATGTAATGTTTTTAAGCTGATCTGCGAAGTTTGGTCGAAGCCTCTAACCGTTGAGACAAGCTATTTCAAGTGTATCAAAACTTCGGTACAGACGAAGTTAGCTTTGCCTTTCTCGTTTTTTTACTATTTTGAATCCTCTTTGGTATTATTACGCAACTTAAAAAGTCGGAAGTCACGGTAAATACCTCAGTGCAATAAGTATATGTGCAAATATGTTTTCGTTTCTCTCTTCCTCAATAGTAACAGAACATATGTTCTAGGTATGCAAAAGTCTTTTGTTGTTATCTATTTTTAGAATGCTTTTGCATAATTCTTCTTTGGTCATCATTCTTAGTACCGTTATCACACATTTGAGTGGCGAGATTTGATTTATAAAATAAGTTTATGTGCAAAAACCAATTAGTGTGCATTTAATGGTCGGCGTGCAACAAATTGGATGTGTTTTGATAAAAAATGAAAAGTTGAGAGTAAATTAAGTAGTTGTTGCAAAAACACAAAAAAATTTTTTATATTTTCCTAAGAATGCCGCGTGGAACACATTTATCAGCTGAGGAACGCGGACGAATCCAAGGATTGAACGAAGGTGGGGCTACCATCACTGAAATAGCTTCCAGAGTGTCTCGACACAGAAATACGATTGCTAATTTCTTAAAAAATCCAAGCTGCAGTGGCAGACCGAGGCACATCGACGATAGGTGCAAGCGTGAGATTAAGCGCCTGGCTGTAAACAATCAAATGTCTTGTACAGGCATTAAACGTCATTTAGAGCTCAATGTCGGTAGAAGACGGATCCATCAAATTTTAACTGAAAATTGTAACCTTAAACATAGTTCCCGGGTGGCTGTACCGATGCTATTGCCACGCCATCTTAAGGCTCGTTTGGCGTTTGCTGACAGGTACAAATTTTGGACCGAAGAATTCCGAAACGTTATTTTTTCGGATGAAAAAAGTTTAATCTTGATGGTCCTGATGGCTGTCATAAGTATTGGCGTGACTTAAGAAAACCAAGAGAAACTCGCCATAAGAGGAATCACGGCGGTGGATCACTGATGATTTGGGCCTGTTTCGGATATGCAGGAAAGTCTCGGCTATGTTTTATTCCAATAAGAACAAACTCAGAAATCTATATTCAATTGCTGGAGAGTGAATTAATAGATTTTGCAGACGATCTTTACGAAGATAGATGGATTTTTCAACAGGACAACGCTCCAATCCACACATCAAAAGCCACAAAGGCTTATTTTTCTTCAAGAAAAATACCTGTACTGGAGTGGCCGGCTATCAGTCCTGACTTGAACCCAATTGAGGACCTCTGGGGTAACCTCTCAGCCAGGATTTATAAAGGTAGGAGGCAGTTCGACTCAATTAAGCATTTAAAGTACGCTTTGCTTGCAGAATGGGAGTTAATAAGCAATGAAACTCTCCAAAATCTGGCAGATTCCATGCCAAACCGCCTTGCAAAAGTCTTAGAGGCAAAAGGAAAGCACATTAACTATTAAAGTTGATCAAAAGTTTGAACTTAATACAAAATTTTAAGAACTATATAAAATGCACATATACTTATTTCCTAAGAATGAAATACATTTGTTAAATAATAATTTTTTTGTTAATAAATATTGAAGTACTGTAAGGCAGTTCTTAGTTACTGGCTCTAGAGCTATAAGTAAAAAATATACTTGGCTTGAATCGTTTGGTTTAAAACAAGGTTTTTCCAAAAATGTTAATGCACATATACTTATTGCACTGAGGTAGGTAAGAATAACTCGCGAACCACACAGTCTGTGGCTCCCAGCGTAGAACAGAGAGCTGGGGCTCTCGAGCCGAGAGCGGCTCACGTGCTATGGCTCACGAGCCGAGAGCCGGTTGATGGCTCCCAGCTCACGAGCTATGGCTCACAGCTCAGAGCCGAGTGTTGTGGCTCACGAGCCACAATATATTATTAATAATATATTTTATCTATCATTGGATTGCATATAAGCGACAATTTGTTCTTAGTTCAGGTATGTGTAATAGTCATCCGACTTGAAACAAAATCGGCATGGTGGTAGTAGGACTCAAGGTACGTGCATACGCAACTTTATGTCCCAATAGCTTGCATAGCTTCGGAAATATTGCAATTCAACGTTTATTTTTAACTTTTAAAATAAAAGTTGCAAAATAACTGTTATTTTTGATTTTAAAAATAAACGTTGACAAATAACCCTTATAATCAATTTTTTTGTAAAAATAACTGTTATTAAAAAACTTTTATATAAAAATTATAAAATAACAGTTAAAAATAATTTATATTTTTAAAGTTATGAAATAACTGTAAAGTCTCAATTTTTATTTTTAAACTTATAACAGTTACGGTCCCTGCTTATGAATGATAAATTTTTTGAAATGTATATGATTTGATTTAAAAATCTGGAGTACATTTTTTGTAAAAAAATATTTATCTCTGTCGATAAGTGACATCATCATATTTATGTGGTTTCTGCTATAATGCGAAGCAAAAACTTACAGTTAATTGCATTGGCGTAGTTTCTCATGGTTTCTTATGCATTCTTGTATAGCCTTTTATACCATCAGAAAGATTTTAGATAGCGAAATTACACTTAATCTATAGTCACTTTTTTTCAAAAAATTAAGCAAATTTAATGTCAAAATAAGTAAAATCGCGCTAGCACGGCCGTGAAACCGAATATATCCAATTGGGTTATCAGTAAATGTAAGATTAGCTTACATTAGTTTAATTTGATTGTTTCCCTATGAAAACTCGATTAAATATAACGTTTTTGAACACTTTAATTTTTTGGGCCCTGGTGGACCTTTTTTTGAATTTGCCCATATGTTATTTATTTTTTATGTTTAATTTGAAGCCGATGGATCATGGTGTTTAAGGGGGTAATCTCCATGTGTACATTTTGTGTCGATTTTTTTGCACTTCTTATTGATTGGATATTTGAGAATATCGCCCCGAAATGATTTTTTGGAGTTCGAAATAGTTTAGAAGATATAAAGACGATATCGAACAGACGAATTGCATTTACTCAGCGGAAATCACAAAGAGAACATCTAAATAGCATAACAATTCAAACAAATACAAAAACATGAAGAATAAAACAATTAACAGAGACAAACAATCGTGCAATACAACAAAACAATGACGTCCACTAAAATAGGTATTTAAAAATTAAGAGATATGTAAAATATGTATGTATGTCTAATTGTATTCATGTTTTTGAAAAAATATACAGACTCCCTGAGGAAGGCAATATAATTGCCGAAACGCGTAGGAGAAAACCTAAGCCAAAAAGTGTTTTGACTGCAGGAAGGAAAGACGGCCGAATAAAAACCCCAATCTACAGCTTTTGGTCGAACAATGTCTTCGCTAAAACAAGAAATTGTTGAGTGAAAAAATTCAAGTACATAATGCTGTGAAATAACGGCTGGTTCTTTAATTTGAATAGTTACATGATCGATAGATCGATATCGATTATTAATCGGCTTTTAATCGATAATTATCGAAGGATATCCTACACAATGCTCAGACTGACTAAACTGCTCACAAACTAGAGCTGCGGCAGCATCTAAAGAAGGCAGAATGGCACAGAGAGCAGAGAAAGCTGCTGCTGAAAACAGTTTTTTTGAAGATGAGGAAGGTCCGCTGTATGCGGCTGCCATCGCCGACCAATATCTGTAAGTATAGTATAAAAGTATATCCGTAATATTTTTGGCTACTTTCAAAGCAACTTTTCCGGACTGCCAAGACACTTTTCTCCAGTTGTATTAAACCGATTTTTATGAAATAATTTGCAGTCGACGCAGAATGGTACCCATTCTAGAACTGCATTTTTTCATTTTTGATTTCTTCCCCCCAAAAAAAAGAACCTCAAACTTTAAACGCGTTCATCTCGAAACCACGTTTTTCGAACTGGCGGCCATGATTTCTCCAGTTACACTGAACCGATTTTGATGATTAAAACTGAAATCGACACAGAATTGTCACCATTTTGGTCTGAACCTCAATCATAATTTTAAAAAATAATTTACTATTTATTTTCAGCTACAAAAAAAGGGCCAAAAATCGATTTTTAATTTTTTCCGGCCGCCATTTTGTCAAAAAAAAAAATCACAAACATTTTTTTCGAGGTTCAGACCAGAATTACATCTATACCCGTTTTTACTTTTCATTTCAGACATCCTGGAGACGTGGAATCATGGCCGCCAGCACTTAACTTTTTTTTTGGACACCCACTTTGACGGCCGATAACTTTTTGAACAGCCCTTGCATCGAAGCAGTACAAATTTGTATGTTCACTTTAATCTGTTATAGTAAAATAATAAAAAAACTAGAAAGGAAAAGCTAACTTCGTCTGTACCGAAGTTTTGATACACTTGAAATAGCTTGTCCCAACGGTTAGCGACTTCGATCAAACTTCGCAGATCAGCTTAAAGACATTACTTATTACCCATGACCGTGTTTAAGAGCAGTAATATTGAGAACAAACCAGTTTTTCTCACAAAAACCCATTTTCCGAACGAAAATTTGTATGGCAGCTAGAAGAAGTAGTCATCCGATCCGGTCGGTTCCGACATATTAGCAGCGTGCAGTAAAAAGAAGACTCTGTGCAAAGTTTCAGCTCGATAGCTCCAAAACTGAGGGACTAGTTCGCGTAGAAACAGACAGACGGACAGACGGACGGACAAAGCTTAATCGACTCAGCTCGTCATGCTGATCAAGAAGACATATACACATAAATGTGGTCGGAGATGATTCCTTCTATGCGTTACAAACTTCTGGGCAAAATTATAATACAGTTTTCATGTGTATAAAACACAATTGGAAATGCTCTTTGCGTTTTTAAATGAGATCATGCAGATATGGAAAATATGCCAAGGAGACAAGAGATCTTTTACGTGCAAAGTACCCAGAGAAAAAACTTACTCCTACTGTTCATAAAATATTGGATCATGGTGAGAAGCTTATACAACAACAACTTTTATCGATGGGAGAGTTGTCAGAGGAAGCCCAAGAATCTAAAAACAAGGACTACAACAGGTATAGATATGCAAACACGTGCAAAATATCTCGACATCAAGAAAACACAGACCTTTTCAACATGTTGTCGGCCTCCTCTGATCCTCGTATCTCATCTCTCAGACACATCAGGACACTCGCGGAATTAAACAACGAATATTCACCAGAAATATTAAGTCTATTAAGCACTAATGATATGAATACCTATACTGACAACATTTTAGAAGAAAATTAACCATTCCCAAGTTAGAACTAATTTTGTATGAAAATAAATTTTTTTTAATAAGTACAAATTATCCTTTTATAAAATTTTGTTAATTTTTAATAGTATTACAACTTCATTTTTAATAAATCGGTTTTAAAAAATTAAAATACTTAGACTTTTTCATGCAATTTTTTCAGAGTATTAAACTATCAACTTTGGCAGCCGATCCTGAGTCCTCCTGTTAACCTACAAAGATGAACGTACGCTCATTTTAAAGCTACAGGAATTCTCTATCCTCGCCCCTTTGAAATTTTTCAAATATCTCTTTCCGTTAAAAAGTTACGATTTTTGCAACGCCAAATTCGCGAATCCGGCCACTGTGCGTCGCTGCCTTTTTCGTGAGGGCTGACACCGGCTAACTCTGTCCCATCCCCAGGGTAGGATCTCGACCCTTTGCCCGCAGCGCGTACAATCGCCACATTCAGAAATCTCTAGACAAATACAAACAAGCAAATGGGAACATTCAAACATTTAACTCACCTAACCCTAACACATTGATAACGCCATCTAGCGGACTCGAATCGCAATGGTCTGGCTTGGCTGTTCCTACCAGCAGCGTTCCCACCCTTCCATACAGTGACTCCTTATAGTCCACTGCCCTTCTCTAGGAGCCTTGGCGGTCGGCTCACTCCAGGTTTTGGCTATGATCCCCATCCCCCCTCCCCTTCATTTAAACACTTACTCCATTTTCAAAATCATTATAAAGATTTAATTAAATTTAAATTTTGCTTCAGCACACTTAAACATTGATTCGCGCATTCGCACCCTAACAATACATTTATAACTAATTCTATTTCTTTTCAGATTAATTTAATTTCATGTCATTCAATTTTTTTAGCATTTACTTTAATATGCTACACGGGCCCTTGGAATTCTTCCTTTGCGCTGGGATTGGATTTTATATTTTTTAGGCTTGATAATACCTAACCCGCCCTATAGGAGCTCCTTAGGAAAGATTGGGAAACTAAATTTGAGGCACTCTTGATCTCCGGGGTCAGCAAACATTTTAGCATCCCCCTTTTGAGGCCTTAATTCTTTTGGTGGGGCCGGGATCACCCGGTTGGAAAGGACTCACTTTGCTTTGCTAATATAATGTTAATATGACAACGCCAGCCAACATGAATTCTGCATATAAAAAGTTAGAATTAGGTTTAATTATAGTTTAGAATTTATTGTTATAATTTACAGCCGATAGAAGTCTTATCTTTGCAATCAATGCACAAGATGCACATGCTTTTATCGATAGCATGCCTATCGATACACAATTATTATTGGTGGGAACAGAATCACTTCAAAGTAACGTACTATTTCTTCGATCATGATACTTAAAATTGGCCATCATGATCCCGCATCAGCAGAAGGATCAGTGTGAATTTATACTTGATCAGGGAGCAAGTTGTTCTGCTGAACAAGGCCATTGTTGTGTTTACTTCAACACAAATTAAAAATCTGAGCAAACTAGGTGGCAGCTCTGGCTTGTCCTAACGGTTGAAGAGCGACAGAGAAGGCAAACGAAATTAGCTAATTTGTGAAAGACATTCAGTCCACGCCGACAGAGTTCTGCAGAGTTCTCGTTTATTCGAAATAGAATGCCAAATTTGACGTTTTTTCGAAATCGCATCGCAAATTTGACAACAATCGCGGAATTCGTTGTTTACAGTGAAATTAAAATTAAAATTAAATTAAATCGAGAGGGAATTGCATAGCCTGCTCCAAAACTGCATTTCTATTGCTATTGCAGGTTTTAGAACTGCAGGCGTTAATGTTGTGCCAATTGCGTGAGGAAGGCCGTGCTGTGTATTGCACTCTGTGGTGACCGGCTTGGGCATAACAAATTTTAAATTTGTACCTGCGTCCAGCGCACCACCATCCCCAGCCACCGTACCACCAAGCCTCCATCTTGCCACCACCAAAACCACCAACTGCCAAGGCCAAAACGACGTCCAACCCAATAGAACCAGCACGAGATGCCGTTCCAACTCCTTGCGCGTCTGTGAATTGGGTTGTGACAATATGCCCCATCTGCAAAAAAAAACATTGAGGGGCCTTTAAAAACGCACTTAACGCGGTATCACCCGAACGAGAGGCTGCCGTGCTAAAAAAACGTTTAAAAACCTCAATTCCTTGCGGCACCACCGCAAAAAATGCAAAGAGCCAACAGACGAGCCCCCGACCAAAGGATCGTTTAATGATACCCTGGCTCCAGGAGTCATAGAAATTGGAACAATTTCTAATATGTAAGTGTAAGCGAACATATTTATTTATAATATTAATCAATATGTTTTGTAGAGACGAACAGGAGGAAATACGGGATTTGCTTAATAGCACGAATGGGTAAGTGTAAGCGGCGAAACAGAGGCACTTCCTGGAGTAAAAGATTTGCTAAATAGCACGAGTGGGTAAGTGGAAAAGTAACGAAAAGGCCAAGCTAACTTCGTCTTTGCCGAAGTTTTTATACCCTTGCAAATGTTTTAATACATCAGAGTTTAAGAACGCCAGCATTAAAACAAACAATTTTTCTAAATAAAACTCACTTCTCGACCGATAGTTCCTATGGCAGCTATAAGATATAGTCATCCGATCCGGTCGGTTCCGACATATTAGCAGTGTGCATTAAAAAGAAGACTCTGTGCAAAGTTTCAGCTCGATAGCTTCAAAACTGAGGAACTAGTTCGCGTAGAAACAGACAGAAAGACAGACGGACGGACAACGCTCAATCGACTCAGCTCGTCACCCTGATCAAGAATATATATAGCTTATAGGGTCGGAAATGAATATTTTTATGCGTTGCAAACTTCTGGGCAAAATTATAATACCCTTTGCAAGGGTATAAAAATTAATTTAAATATAAAATTCAATATTTTTCCCCACAGGATAGCGGTAGACAGCCAGCCATCAGGCAGCAAAAAAATGAAAAAATAGCAGGCACTAATAGCACGAGTGGGTTAGTGGAAAAGAAAAAAATTAATTTAAGTATACAATTCAATATTTTTCCCTTACAGGATAGCGGTAGACTGCAGCCAGGCATCTAGTGGCGTAGCGTGTGGTTATGCCGCCCGGACGGAAGTCGACTTAGCCGCCCCCTCCCCCTTGAATCGTTTTAAATTTTAAACTTCTTTCTATAATTGCAAATAAATTTTTCTTGTTCTTTGCATCAAAAACTTCTCTGTCACATAAAGGGACGTACCCAGGATTTTGATTAGGGACGACAAAGACCTAAATTGTTCGAGGGGTATTATTTTGCTAAAGTTGCTATCATCGATAAGTATTATTGGAAACAATTCTTTAACTGTGGGATATATAAAAGATATATAAAGGCCTCAGGATGAGGCAACCACTTTGCCACCGCTTCCATTGAGGAGTACTGCTCAGAATCGCCAAACGTGGCTCGCCAAGCAACGAATCTGTAATAAAATTACAAATAGCCTAAGCTTCACTTCTTCGTTTTGTGTTTCAAAAAAATAATTTTGAAAAAGAAAAAAGAGAGGAAAGCTAACTTCGGCTCGACCGAAGTTTATATACCCTTTGAGCATGATATATTTCTGCCAGTTTTTTATATGACAGCTATACGATATATTCATCCGATTTTGATCAAACTCTCTAAAATTGTGTTGAGACAGATAATATTTATAACTGAAACGTACAAAGACGCTATATGCTATAGCCATCAGATTTGGATCAGACTTGACAGAATTATGTGTTAGCATATCATATTAATCAGTATCGAGTTTGGGAGCGAAAGCATTGAAAACAAAAAAGTTTTCTTATACTAAAACATTTTTCAAGAGTTCAACCCTGACTGACTGACTGACTGACTGACTGACTGGTGACCGTCGCACAGCCTATACCATAAAAGATAGGAAGATGAGATTTTCACAGTAGTTTTATCTTATGCTGAAAGTGAGTACTAAGAACGGATTTTGGAAAATTCTGTCGGGAAATGTGGAAAATTCGCGGAAAACTGTTGTATGAAACTTTTTTGTTTTTCATGCGATCAAGTTCAAACTTATTTTCAAAGATCTATATGAAAATTCAACAACAACTGCATACCAATCTTCCGGAAAATTCACCCCCCCTGGGTGAAAAGTGGGTGGTCAAGGTTGTATGGACGGAACTTTAATTGCCAGCGATTAGCTCCAAACTCATTTTCTAAATTACACATACTAAGACATAAAAAAAGAGACTTTCAAATTTTGAAAAATCTATCCCCAAAGTCGGAAAATTCACGGAAAACTGTTGTATGAAACTTTTTTGTTTATTATCCGATCAGATTCAAACTCATTTTCAAAGATGTATATGAAAATTCAACAATAACTGTGTTCCAATTTTCCGGAAAATCCCTCCCGAAAAAGTCGGAAAAGCGCCGGAAAAGTTTGTATTGTAAACATTTGATTTTCATCAGATTGACTTGAAACTTGGTTCGCAAGCATAGTACGCAAAATATTCGACACGTGTTTTCCCGATTTCGAAAAATCCGCCCACGAGGAAAATGGCTGGAAAATTCTGCATGCAAACAACTATTTTTTATCCGATTGGCTTGAAATTCGGTTTGTTAGGATAGAATACGAAATAGTTTGAAATGTGATTTTCCGAAGTTGGAAAATTCGATCTGGCGGTCGGAAAATTGCCGGAAAATTCTGCATGAAAAAAAACTATTTATCACCCGATTGGCTTGAAACTCGGTTTGAAAGGACAAAATACCAAATAATTAAAAATGTGATTTTTCAATTTCGGAAAATCCGCCCCCAGGTGTGAAAATGCCCGGAAAATTCTACATGCAATAGAATTATTTTTCATCCGATTGACTTGAAACTCGATTTGTAAGGTAAATAGGAAAATTCATTAGTGTTATCATTTTCCGATGTTGGAAATAACGCCGGGATGGTGGGATGTAGGCGGGAAGTGTGTGGGATGTGGGCGGGAAGTGGGTAGGATATGGGTGGAATGTAGGTGGGAAGAGAATGGGATGGGGGCGGGAAGTGGGAGGGATGTGGGAGGGATGTGAGTGGGATGTGAGTGGGATGTGGGCGGGAAGTAGGAGGGATGTAGGTGGGTGGGATGTGGAAGGGATGTAGGTGGGATGTGGGAGGGATGTGGGTGGGATGTGGAAGGGATGTGGGCGGGATGTGGGCGGGAAATGGGAGGGATGTGGGTGGGAAATGAGTGGGAACTGTGGGAAATTGGGTGTAAAATGGGTGGGATGTGGGTGGACTGTAGGTGGGAAGTGGATAGGATGTGGATGGGATGTGGGCGGGATGTGGGAGGGATGCGGATGGGATGTGGGCTGGAAGTGGGAGGGATGTGGGTGGGATGTGGGTGGGAAGAGGGAGGGATGTGGGAGGGATGTGGGTGGGATGTGGAAGTGATGTGGGCGGGATGTGGGCGGGATGTGGGCGGAAAGTGGGTGGGAGGTGAGTGGGAAGTGAGTGGGAACTGGGGAAATTGGGTGGAGAGTGGGTGGGAGTTGAAGGAAAAACCCATCAGCAAAGTTCGATTTCTGGGTTCTGCGGTGTATTATTATATCTAATATTGTTTCTAATATTGTCTATACTGTTGAAAGCGCAGCGAAGCGCGTCGGGTTATTTGCTAGTACTATATAGTTGCCCGATTTGCATAAAACTTGCTGAAATTATGTGAAAGCATAAAAAACTTATAAAAATGAGGTTTGGGGGCGATAGCATTGAAAACAAAAAAATTTTTCTCACTAGAACTACTTTTTCAACCGATCGTTCCCATGGCAGCTATATGCTATAGTCATCCGATCCGGCCGGTTCCGAAAAATGTGCAGCGTACTTGTAGCAAAAGACTTCGTGCAAAGTTTGGTTAAGATAGCTTTAAAACTGACGGAGGAGATAGCATAGAAACAGACGGACGAACGGAGGGACGGACAGACGGACAGACGGACATGGCTATATCAACTCAGCTCGTCATGCTGATCAAGAATATATATACTTTATGTGGTCGGAGATGCTTCCTTCTGTGCGTTACAAACATCCGGACAATTTCAATATACGCTCTCCAAGGGTATAACAAAAAAAATTTTCTAATTAAAACCCACTTCTCGACCGATAGTTCCTATGACTGCTATAAGATATAGTCTTCCGATCCGGTCGGTTCCGACATATTAGCAGTGTGCAGTAAAACGAAGACTCTGTGCAAAATTTCAGCTCGACAGCTTTAAAACTGAGAGAATAGTTCGCGTAGAAACAGACAGACAGACGGACGGACAAAGCTAAATCGACTTAGCTCGTCACCCTGATCAAGAATATATGTAGTTTATAGGGTCGGAAATTAATATTTTCATGCGTTACAAACTTCTGGGCCAAATTATAATACCCTTTGCAGGGGTATAAAAACTCGAGCGCCCTCAGTACAAGGCATAACAATTGGCGAATTTGGCTTCGAATTTCGCTGCTCCGTTTTAAATTGAGTTTAGATTATAAAGAATTGATTGGCGGCAATTGTAATGAAAGCCTCACTTCTTTGTTTTGTGTTTAAAGTACTTTTGCGGGCGTAGCAACGCGCGCCGGGACAGCTGGTATACAGTATAAATGATATCTGATATGTATATTTCCTAAGCTTTTGTTTGTGATTGCAAAGTTTGTTTAAATTATTGCTATTTGTATACCCTTGCAAAGGGCGTCTCTCAGTCTCTTCTCTCAATTTTAAAGCTCAGATCCGCCCGGATCTGATAGCTAAAGCTTCTGTCGGTCGGAAAATGGATCCTTAGTGAAACAATCTTTTTTTGTTTTCATTGCTAGCGTCCCCAGAATCGGCCTTTACTAATACTAATGCTTATTTTCCGGATTTGTAAAAATTACCCAAAATCCCATAGGACCGATTGATCGAAAAATGGGCTTTAGTGCGAAAACTCTTCCAACAGATTTCGAAAGTTTTGGCACAAATCGAATGACTATCTTATGGTTGCCAGAGGGCCGCGATCGGTTGGAAAATGATCTTAGTGAAAGAATATTTTTATTTTTAATCTATTTTATATGGGTTTTTGCGACCTGTTTTTTGTCAAACTTTTTTTTTATATCTGGCTGGCTTGAGGTCGGTGGAGAACTACAATTCAATGTAATCAACACAAATCAACAGAGATTAAATTACAACAACTTGGAATAGCAATTGGTATGTCCGTACAACGATCGCTGTTTCGAAGATAACCACATCTTCTCATCAGAGGACTCTTGTATTGCATATTCACATTCAAACAGCCACGCAGTTGTCCCTTATATAACAATCATTCGTCGAATAACGTATTGGGGACTACATTGCCCGATTTACTGAAAACCTAAGTCTTTTTTAATGAATCATCTGAACACTTGTATCAAAAATATGTTTCTTTAGTTAATTAAATGAATTAAAAGTGAACCCAACCGAACCATAACCGCGGTTCAGTAAGCCCCAAAAACCATACAATGAACTGAACCGGCGATTCAAAAACTGTGTGAACCACTGAACCGAACCAGTCATTATTTCCGAGTGGTTCGCATCCCTGCATTAAACATTATTAAACTCTCTACAAATAAAATTGACACACCTGTTTAAAAATCCCCTAAAAACTCCTGCCTATATTTTGTGGCCTCCTTCAGATATGAGATAGAGAGGGCCAATTGGAACCGCTCATTAGGTCATGCATTCCCCTTCTCTCTAGAGTCCATTTACCGAAGTGCAGTAAATGGTGCTTACCAAGTATTGGACATCGAGCTATGAAATGTGCAACTTCTTCTCTCTTATCCATAGTGCATAGGGTGTAACGGCATTCCGTCGTTCTGTGTGGCATATAATTTAGTCTGAGCACTTCAGCTCTTGCACGAAAAATAAGCGATAATCATCATCCCTATAATAGTTTCTTTCACCTAATTTGTACTCCACGCGCTTATATGTGCATCGTGTATCACTCTGCCTTGCCTGCCGCTCGAACTCACTTTTTTTCCATCGTCAATCTTCTGCAACAGCTCCATTTGCCACGCATCCCGACTTCTGCTGTCATTTGTATATGTACTTATGTTGTGCTCTCCTGCCATATTATCGCATTCAAATTTACATTTTACCCCAAAGGAATTAATCATCAAATTCATTTAATAAGCAGCGAAGCGCGCGGTTCTACTAGATATAAATAAATGTTTTATTTGCGAACACCGCTTTTTAGGCACTTTTACCAACTATGACCGATGATTTCTTGAAAACTTGACTTGGAGAGAAACTTTAAAAAATTAATCGGTTTTTGGTTCTTCAAAAATATTAAATATCGGCTTAAGTCACTGGAAACGGGATATTTCTGTTCACAGATCGGCGAGCGTGTTCGTCAAACCAGAATAGATTTGCCCACTATCCAGGCACAGGCAAACATTTCTCCCAAACATCATTTGCTAAGAAATTGCACTAGTAATGTAGAGGACCATTGCCTTGATGACGATACTAATTGTTAATTGTGACTACTGCCAACTCTAATTGATCCTTTGGCCAGCGTTGTTTAGTTCTCTCGGTAACCAATACCGACAAGTGTCATATACGCATTCCCATGTCATTAGTACGAATTTATATTTTTCTCCTTTTTCAAAAAGTAGGCCGATTGTTTAATTTCACAACTGCCTAAAGTCTTCTTTTAAGCAAACCAGCTGCTAGTTATTCAGTCGATCTCATCAAGAGCTGAAAAGCAGTTTGTTAGTTTGGTTTGTTTAATAAATTCTCAAATCCTTTTTTTCAAAGCTCCATTGGTTAACCAAATGTTTTCGCTTCAAGAGAAGTCCTGGAGTCTCCAGCTGCGCGAGTGGGCCATGTCGCCAATTGCCATTGGCCTGGTCACCTGTTTGGTGGGCTATTTGACCTATGTACGTACACGGCGTCAGTATGCCACTTATGACGACGAGGACTATGAAGAGGCAGGTCATGTAAAGTTACCTGCACCACTGAAGGATTTGCGGCTGACAAAGAAGCAAATGGCGTTATATCACTCGCAGAATCCGAATGGCACATATCTGGTGGCCATGCAAGGAGCGGAGGATTTCGGCCCCGCCGGAAAATACGAGGAACTAGCTGGCAAAGAGATTACTTCTTTTATACAAAATGTGGCTTACTATGAAATGCGTGATGAGGAGACCCTCATGAGGGAATGGAATATCATGCTTGAGGATCATTTCCATGTGGCTTGTGTGCCAACTGAGGATGACGAAGGCGAGGAAAATAAAGATAAAGAAGCCCAAACGCAAGGACCGGACGATGCGCGTGCCCACCCTGACGATGAGGACTGTGAAAATGGTGAGATTGGACAGGGCGTATTTAAATTAATTTTTTGGAATATTTTTATCAATTTTCCTTAAAACAAAAGATTAAATATGCTCCTTAAAGCCATCCAATTCTGTCCAAAGTGGGACTTAACCCATCACAAGCCTCTGATATGAGCTTAAGCACTCCAGCAGACATGCCAAAAACAACACAAGAAATAAATATCGAGCTGCATCTGCAGGCAGCAATTAATTTGATGCTGTTACTATGTTAGTTTGGGGATATGTATGTACATTAGAGCGGTCCCCAAACCGGCAAAATGGAAAAAAGAAGGTCTCAGCATTCCCAAAGCTAATATTTGCTGTATAATTAATAACAAAAAAAAAATTTTATTTTTATTTTTAATGGGCGCGACAGGGTCTCAAAGTTTTAAAAAACATTAATCATACGACACGTTCACCAAATACAAATTTCTACAAACGAAGTTACTAGTTCATTTCAATTGCTGTCATTGTTTGAAATTCATAAAGAGATCTAAATTTGTGGAAAGAGAGTATTTACAAATTTGAATAGTTTATAAATAAAATCATCGCCGACTATTTATAACTGAAAAAAATAGATGATAATAGGCAACACTGCGTATGAGTTATTTACAAAAACTTTAGACTCCATTCGCGCCCGTTAAAACTCGACTTTTTTAACTTTTGTTTTTATATACGCTAATTATACATGAAAAGTATCAGATAGGGGGGTGAGAGCATGACCTTAAAAATTTCATATACATGGGGACCGCTCTAATGTACATATGCTACGTTACCAATTTTAATGAGAAATAAATAAGGTTCAATAGGTTAATGGGTGGCGGGGAGGGGAGGGTAATGGCAACCGAACTCGTCTATAATAGCTATGTTATCCGAAGGGAAATCGTATTAGCTGGCTAATACGAGTCAGATGCAGAATCATTCATGAACGTCACAAACGTCGAAACGCGTAGGAGAAAAAAGAAAATTATTATTATGAAAATTAAAATTTTTATTCTCATGAATCACAACGGCCAAAACAACCCACACGAGGTAACTCATTCCATATCCCGTTTTCAAGTTCATGTGGAATCGGAATCGATCGGTATTAACGGCCAGCGAGGACGCCATATCTGTTGAGCTGTGTAATTTGTTTTCATATTCAACATAAATTGTTCAAAAATTTGGCAACCCTGATCACATAGTTAAACCCTTACAACGGGTAAAATAATTTAGTTAATTGTGTACTTAAAGGTAAGTAGCTCCGAAAATTATGGAACTATTTTTCCTCTATGGCTGTTTTGATATGATACTGACCAAGTATACGCTCAAAATATCGAACATTATTATTTAAAATGTTGCAATGATATTCCGCTAAAAGGATATAAAAAGAATTAACACTTAAAAAAATTTAGAATCCGAATCACATCTCAAAAAAAAAAAAAAAATTAGAAAAATTGGCCGATTTGATTTGATTCTAACCAAGTGTACGCTCAAAATATCAAACATTAATATTTCAAATGTTGCTATGGTATTCCCTTTAAAGTATTTTTTTTTTAAATTGGCTGACAGCTCCTCCAACGGGGCCAAGCCAAGCTTCTCACAATCTCTTGACGTGTGTGCCTTAAATTTTTCGCACAAGAGAAAGGGACCTACAGTTTAACGCCGAATCCGAACGGCAAAGTTTGAGAATTAAAGTATATAAAGAAGAAAAACCCTTTAAAATTTTTTTTTTAATTTCTGAGATTAAATCCGTAACTCATCCCATATATTGGCAGTATATCAGTATATTTAAATTTTTTGGTTTTTGGGACGAGAGCGCGACCACTAAATGTAGTTCGATCGCATCCACACTTTTTATTATATCTATTGGGACCAAAGCGAATGCTTTACCGCCCGGGCAAAAGCAAAAATCAGAATCTCATATATATTAAAAATTCTTACAAAAAAAATAAAAAAATAAGAAAAATTGACTGTTTTGATATGATACTGACCAAGTATACGCTCAAAATATCGAATATTATTATTTAAAATGTTGCAATGATATTCCGCTAAATAAAAGAATTAACACTTAAGGAAAAAATTAGAAATTTTAGAGCTTTAATCCGAAACTCATCCCCTTTATTTCCCATATATTTCTAATTTTCAATTTTGAGGGAGAGCGCGCGTCCGCTTAATGAAGTCCGATCGTTGCCAAACTTTTCATCATATCTATTGGGACCAAAACGAAACTTTTTCTGCCCGGTATTTTGAAATATATTTTTTAAGGGCCGACACATTATTAAAAATTCACCGAAAGAAAACTGAAAGATATTTTTCAAATGAAGACAGAATATTTTATTTTGGAACTGTGACGGTATTAAAATACGGTTCGCAGATGGATGTTTTGATTCGGGGACACTCCGTTATCTGAAAGCAAAAAAGATTCTTTAGTACAGTTAATTTTTGACAAAATGGCGACAGTATGAAAAATATTGTTTGGTACTATTTTTAAAGGTACTATAATTAAAGTAGTGTAAAACAAGTGAGAAAGTCGGTCAAGCCCGACTATAATCAAGGGCGTAGCCAGCTTTCCGAAAAGGTGGGGGCAGCTGTGCCTGGACTTTTCTTAAATATTTCTTTAATTATATTTTTCGATATTAAATAATTAGATCAAGATGTATTTGATATGAAATCAGAAACAATTTTCAAAATAACGGTGCAAAGCTTAAGAAATAAATGAAAAAGTTGTTTTTTCAGGGGCAAAATCTATGATTAAGGGGGGGCAGCATAACTTGAGAACCGCTCATCCGATCTTTATTATTTCTTCGGCAAAACGATACATATTGCTAATGACTAATTATCTCTAGAAGGTACGAATCATCTATTTACAAAACTGTGGAAGAGATTTTTTCAAAATTGCGGGGCGGGAGGGGGCGTGGCAGAAATTGGAAATAAACTTGATCAGGCAGATGCGGGCAGCAAGTATAAGAAGCTTTTGTCCCATACATGTTAAACGTGTATCTTAAGAGATGGTAAGCCATCTCTGAGATCTGCTTGTTCATACGGACGGATGGACAGACGGAAATGGCTATATCGATTCGGCTGTTGATGCTGATCAAGAATATATATAGTTAATAGGGTCGGAAATGTTACATTTGCACAACTTCATGATTTCATTTTAATGCGTACAGGGTATGAAAATTGTGTATCTCATTCTCGTTGTCTTAAATTTATTTAATGTCGGCAGCAATAATAAGAAAAAAATAGAGGGAAGCTAACTTCGGCTGTACCGAAGTTTATATACCCCCCCTTGGAGCATGATATATGCTGCCAGTTTGATAAATGGCTATACGATATATTCATCAAAAAAGTTTTTCTCACTAGAACTACATTTTGGACCGATCGTTCCTATGGCAGCTATATGCTATAGTCATCCGATTTAAAACAAACTTGACAAAATTGTGTGGTAGTATATAATATAGATCTGAACAACGTGGGAGCGATAGAATTGAAAACAAAAAAGGTTTTTCTTACTAAGACTTTTTTTCAGACCTATCTTTTTGTATAGTATACTATATAGTTGCCCGATTTTGATAAATCTCGGTGAAATTATGTGAAATCGTTGAAAAATTATAAATACGGGGGTTGGGAGCGATAGCATTAAAAACAAACAAGTTTTTCTCACTAAGACTTTTTTTCAGACCTATCTTTTGTATGGCAGCTATACTATATAGTTGTCCGATTTGCATAAAACTTGCTGAAATTATGTGAAAGCATAAAGAACTCATAAATACGGGGGTTGGGAGCGATAGCATTGAAAACAAGAAAGTTATTCTCACTAAAACTACTTTTTCAACCGATCGTTCCTATGGCAGCTATATGCTATAGTTGTCCGATCCGGCCGGTTCCGACAAATGTGCAGCGTATTTATACCAAAAGACTTCGTGCAAAGTTTGGTTGAGATAGCTTTAAAACTGACGGAGGAGATAGCATAGAAACAGACGGACAGACGGACATGGCTATATCTTTATGTGGTCGGAGATGTTTCCTTCTGTGCGTTACAAACATCCGGACAATTTTAATATACCCTCTCCAAGGGTATAATTAAGAATGCGGATTATAAACGATTGTCAAAATTAAGTTTGGTAAGGAAATTTACTGCGAAGAAGTTCATTTGAGCCTTCACTGTCGCTACTAAATTAAATTATATTGCAGAAATTTTTCACTTATACATACAGAATACTCCCAAAATAAATGTTTAAAACGCTTAGTTAATAATAATAACAAATTTATTTAAAACCAATAATGCAGATATTATGAACATTACAAAGTGTTAAATAACTTAAGGTTTTAAATATTACACGACTATGACTTTAAGTCCAAATAATGTTTATGCTTTGCTTTGCAGCCGCAGTTCTAGCTGTAACATGCTTCCTGAAATTTAAAGTGGGCGTCAACATAACTCCTAGTTACTTGTACTCAGTTACAATCTTTGAATTTGAATTTATTATTTAATAATTATCCTAACGCTACAAATACAATGTACTTGTTTTTGCGCTAGTCTCGACGTTATGGGTTCTCTCTGAAGTGTCCAATTTTCAGCCTTTGCCTTTCCTGAAAACCATTACTTCCGATTTGGTCTTATTAAGGGAAGGATCTTTTGGATTTTTCCGAAAATGAAGCAAACTTTGAGAATGGATTGCGGGGAAATAAAAAGACAACGAACGTATGCTCTTCGACTTTGATTCGTTGTTTATTAACGATTAAAAAAATTATTCAATTTTTAGGAAATTCAAAATGGCGGATCCCGTCGACCTCTATCTTTCTGCTTTGTCAAGTGTAGGGCCTCTGGTAGTGAACTGAAATTAGAAGTGTATATAATTTATTAAAATTTATAAAATTTCCTGTCTTGATTCAATTATTCAATTAATTTTGGTAAAAGTAAACCAATTTCATGGTGGTGGTTCAGAACTTCTAGTCATAGATCTTCTGGACCTAATGGGGGCGTATGTGGTCAGGTAAAGCTGCTGATCGGTTCAACTTGGCGAACCCAGCGTGATCCTGGTTTACTGCGTCTCAAGTCGACTCACGCCTCCTCGTGGTGACCACCGGTAACAGAGCAATGCATCCGCAACGCTGCTGGCTAACGTGAGCGGCGACCCGCCCTTTCCACAGGGTATAATATATAGGGTTAGTCGGGTTTGGTACCCACCACCGTAAAAAATCTCCACCAATGAAAACTCAAGTCGACTCGATCGGACCCCCTCTGACGACGACCCACGCAAACGTTTTAAGGACCACGATTTGAGGATATGCACCTGGAATGTCCGCACCCTCAACAGAGAGGGTGATGATATCGACTTGGTGAAAGTCCTCAAGGAATACTCATCGGACGTTACCGCACTCCAAGAAATGCGATGAATTGGATATGGGATCAAGATAATAACGCTACCAAAAGAGAAGACAGAACAGAAACCACCACCCCCCTGGAAGATATACTACAGCGGGCATGTTTCCAAGCACGAGTTTGGGTGCGGCTTGGCAGAGTGATAGACTACGCCACTTTAATTTAATTTTTTTTTTTTTTTTTTTTTTTTTTTAGTTTTTTTGGGTGTGTTATTTTTTTTAATAATTTGGGGGGGGGTTTTAAAAAAAAAAAAGTTTAAGCCCAGAGTCGCACAATGCAAAGACGAACACGGGAATCTGGTCACCGATCCGCAAGTGGCGCTTAACAAATGAAGAAGCTACTTCCCCAACCTACTGGGAGGCGATGACGAACATGATGCCGCCTCTAGAGAAGTAGCGATGCCACCAATCGAAAACACAGAGATAGACCCTCCGACCCAACAGGAAGTCTGCTTAGCCATACAAAGGCTAAACAACAATAAATCACCAGGCGCTGATGAGCTGCCCGCTGAATTGTTCAAGGCTGGAGGGGAAGAATTGGTAAGGTGCATGCACCTACTTCTTTGCCGTATATGGGTTGACGAAAGCATGCCCGACGATTGGAATTTAAGTGTTCTATGCCCAATCTTTAAAAAAGGAGACCCTGCAGTTTGCGCCAACTACCGCGGGATCAGTCTCCTTCCCATTGCATATAAGGTTCTGTCGCGCATTATTTGTGAACGTCTAAAGCCGCTTACTAACACACTGATTAGACCTTATCATGTGGCTTTAGACCTGGTAAATCCACCACAGACCAGATATTTACACTACGACAAATCCTGGAGAAGACCTATGAGAGAGGCATTAACACACACCATCTTTTTGTTGATTATAATCAGCCTTCGACACGCTGATTAGAGGTGGAGAACTATCGATAGCACTATCGGCACTATCGATGGTTTGTCACTATCGAACCGCCATCGATGGCAGTCCTGTACTATCGATGGTTTTCGATACTGAAGAATTTCACTTCTTAAGAGAAAAGCGGAATTGTGAGCAGGAGAAAATTTTACAGACCTAGAAGTGTAATTAAATTTAAAATTCATAAAAGTGACATGGACAAGTTCCTTAACAAAGTCCACAGTGCGAAAGGAAAAATTTTCGGAGGCAAATATATATAAAAAATTTGTGTTTTTCAATGAATTTAATGCTGATCAAGTATCAGTACTTGGAAAACGACCTCGTACTGGTTTCACAGCAAAAAACTTAAAACCCTCCCAGTGGACATGAAGAAAAGCGAATCTATATTCTTCGATTTTTTTTTGAGAAAAAAGAGATGGTGCAAACAACCACCAGGCGAAGCGATGCCATTATACTCAAACGGCAATACTTGGAAAGGGCTGTAGCAACACAGGACACAGATCCATTGCTCTGGATAAAAGTAAGCCCTCATATATTTAAAATTGCAAAAGAACCGAATTTAAATTTATTAATTTCAGATGAATGAAGCTGAACTCGGGCTTATTGGAAAGCTAATGCACAAATACTTATGTGTGCCTGCCACTTCAGTTGAGTCTGAAAGGATGTTCAGCAAAGCTGGGCAAATAGTTTCAGAACGGCGTTCTCGTCTTAAGGATATAAACATTAACATGCTTTTATTTTGGCTTCTTTAAATGTACAAAAAAAATATTTTAATGTACAACAAGAATATTGAAACGTACAACAGGATATGCTTTAAAAGTATAACAGGATATGCTTTAAATGAATGGCAGAATATTGAATAAACACTGTTAACTTCTTTTATAAAGTTTTTGTTACAATTTTACAATTAAGCTACTATCGAAAACTATCGATAGTTATCGATGGTTTGAAAAAAAACTGTCGTCCACTATCGATGGCGCCGACTATCGATTGTTCTCCACCTCTAACGCTGATAATATGTTTAGGTTTATTTATTTCTTCATCTTCCTAGTGCTACAAGGAGTTCCTTAAGTTAATGCACTAGTCAATTTCACTTAAAGGTCAAGGTTTTTTGAAGCCTTGTCTACCCTTGGTATACCAGCAAAGTACGTTCGTCTTTGCATGATGACGTTGAGAAGTACACAAAGCTCCGTAAAAATAGGAAAGAACCTTTCCGAACCATTTGATACCAAGAGAGGTTTTAGGTAGGGCGATACCTTATCGTGTGACTTCTTCAATCTACTGATGGAATATATTTATACTGCGCCGGTGCCCACATGCCAACAGAACGGGCGCCTTTATTTATAAAGATCTAATGCTACTCGCATATGCCGATGATATCCACATCATCGGCAAAAACGAACGGGCGGTAAGCAGGGCGTTTTCAGAGATTGAGAGGCAGTCGGAACTGATGGGTTTAGCGGTAAATGAGGACAAGACGAAATACCTTGTATCCGCGGACAAAAAGTCCTTGCGTCTTGGACAATCTGTTACAATGGGAGAATACAACGGTAAAGCTGTAGAGGATTTTGTATACCTCGGAACGACGATAACCAGCGACAACAACATCAGTCTGGAAATCCGACGAAGGATCACTCTTGCAAACCGATGCTACTACGGGCTAAGTAGGGAGCTCAAGAGCAGAGACCTCAAGCGAAGAACAAAATTAGCCCTATACAAGTCGCTTAGCATCCCAGTCCTGCAATACGGCGCAGAAGCATGGACAATGACAGCAGCGGATGAAGCGACGATTGGTGTGTTTAAACGAATGATTCTTCGGTGGATTTATGGACCTTTAAAAGTTGGCGATGATTTCCGCATTCGAAATAATGACGAACTGTATGCGCTCTATGGGGACACCTTTCTGGTCAAGCGCATAAAGCAACAGCGGCTGCGCTGGCTAGGACATGTCACCAGGATGGACGAAGAAGCTCCAGTAAGGAAAGCTTATTATTCGAAGGCGGCTGACTACGGAGGAAGAGGCAGGCGGGGGAGACCTCGACTTAGATGGGATGACCAGGTTCGGGCAGACCTTGCCAAGCTTGGTGTGACCAACTGGTCCCAGCTCGCACGGAGCAGAAGCGACTGGCGGACATTGATCGCAGCGGCCGAGACCGTCGAACGGTTGTGATGCAAGCATCGGGCCAATCAAGAAGAAAAAGAAACCAATTTCATGGACGTTTAAAAAAAAAATTATAATTAAATAAAAATTACATTTTTTCCCTTTATTTTTATACCCTGTTCCCATTAAAAATGGGAAAAAGGGGATCATGAAGTTGTGCAAATGTATGTAACAGCCAGAAGGAAGCACCTCCGACCCCATAAAGTATATATATTCTTGATCAGCATCAACAGCCGAGTCGATTTAGACATGTCCGTCTGTCCGTCCGTCCGTCTGTCCGTCTGTCTGTCTGTATGAACGCGTCGATCTCAGAGACTGTAACAGATAGAGCCACAATTTTTGGCATGTATGTAGGTGTATACTGTACCCACATCGAGTTTGTTTCAGATTTGGAAAATTCCTCCTCCTCCATCTTTTAACAGCAAAAAACTGTCTTTCTCTCCGTATAAATGCGTAAATCTTACAGACTATAAGAGGTGAAGCCACAAATTTTTGCATGTATGTAGATGTATACTGTACCCAGATCAAATTTGCTCCAGATTTGGCAAATTCCTCCTCCTCCTTCTTCTAACCGCGAAAAACTGTCAGAGCTACATTTTTAAGCTTGAACCTAGTGACTTAATATATATTCAGTAAGGCCCTATATGTGTCTATTCTGTATACCACTATAAGATCCGAGCAAAAACACCGGAGATATGCAAGTGCGCCTCCCCATTTATTCAAATAAATTTTAAAATAAAAGGAGTTCAAAGCTATAGGAACCACATTTCTTGGAACAGGGTATTTTGTTGTCGGGGCACTCGACCGCAACACTCTTACTTGTTTTACTTTGATCTCGTTTAAAAATTATAAATAAACAATTTTTCATGCCAATTTTTGGTTGAAGACATACAAAAAAGTATATACTTTCAAACATTTTTTGAATGAAGGAAATCGGATCAATAGAACAAGCCCTGTGCTTGACATAAGGTTAGAAAACATGGTTCCGAGAAAAACGCGTTTAAAGTTTTTAGAGCGTGCCGCAGCGCGCGTGACATGGGTACGTTTGACACGCTCTAGCTCAAGAAATACGCGTCGTATTGGAATATCCCTTGGCACAAATATTCTACACATATGTAACTTCATTTTATGTAAAAAAAAATCGATTTTTTCAAAAAAATCCAAAAGAACCTCCCCTTAACTTCCATACTCCATGTCTTACAATATATTTCCAGCCGATCGATCATTTGCTGCAATACAGTGACTTCATCAGCCACAATGACTATGTCATCTTCATACAATAGAAGGCGTATATTTTCTCTTCCCACTGTTAAGCCGCCACCTATGAAATCATGGAGAGCGTCAAGGAAGAGCGCAAACAATAGGAGCGAAAGGAGACAGCCCTGCCTCACTCCGATATTGGTTTCAAAATGCTCTGATAGCTCCTTGCCTGTCCAGACTGCCACCTTCGTATTTGCATACGCAGCGCGTACAATCACTACAAATACAAAACTTCTCACTAACAGAACGGCCAAAAATTCGAACAATTAACGACCAAAAGACAATTCTTATACAAATCCCTAACGGACAATCAGCGCCATCTGACGGCAAGCTTGGTGACCCGGTTTTGCTGTTCTTACCGGCAACGCTCCCACCCTTCCATGCAGCGGTCTGGCTTCACCAGCTGCCCTAATATAGGAGCCAAGACGGTCGGCTCACTCCACACTTGACAACATACTCTTCTCTCCCCTCCAAGAACACTTACACAACAACCATTTCTACCGTCGTTATAAACATTTAATTATATATATATGTAATAAAATAAGTGTGTCTTTATTATTGATATTCTTGTAGTTGGTTAAGTAATATAATAAAAAGGTTTAATGCGAGTGTGTTAAGTATGGAGTGCGGCTTAATTTCGGCTTATAAACAACTGACGGCTGACGGCTGAATTCTGCTGACCACGGCGGCGACTGCTGATCGACTCACTCACTGACGACGACTGCTGACCTATCGATAATAACGTCTATCGACTTAACGGGGATGCCACCTCGGTGCATGCAGGTCCGTGCACCATCTTATATATATATAAATATCTAAACTCACAAATCAATACTTAAATACTTAAACTAGGATCTTCTTTTTATCCATGAATCTTACGGGCCAAGTAATCCTCTTTACTGCCTAAAATCATTGACTATGCAAAAAACATTACTTCGCTATCCTGAAACCTACCCTGAGCAGCTCCAATGGGACAGATCGGGACGCTACTTTTGAGAAAAAAAGGTATGGGTGGATTTATAGAAAGGCGAAAAAGGGAATTACTAGGTCTCGCGCAGCATATTTCAAGATTAAATATTTAAATATTTGTAGGTTAATTCATACGTAAATGTGTGTTTAAAAACTAAATGCTTAAAATATATAATTGCTATTATATAAATGTGTAGACGTGTCTGAGTGTATTATTCCTAATGTTTGTAATTCTTATTAATTTTAATTGTGGTTGTAGCATGTCAGTATACTGTGTAGTGAATTCCTTTTTTGTATGAATTGTTGCGTACATATTCAAATGAGAGGGCGACGGTCAGGTATGTATGTATAGAAGTTTCGGGATAGGTAGGCGGCATGCCGTTCGCGATTTGAGCACCCTTACCCAAAATCAATCGTGGCCAGTCCTATAGAAGGCACCGGACCACGCTGAAAAACATATATTTTATATATATTTGATATATGTTTTTTTTCCTTCACTCACTCACATTTTATTAATTTTTTCAAAAAAAAAAAACAATTACACAGCCCAACACTGTTTTTGGTGCAGGTCTATTTTTATCAGATTATGTTAATATAGATTGCACTGAACAAAACTGTATCATTGGTTTTGTTCTATCAGCTCTTGTTTCCAAGATATGGCGGAAAAACGAAAACGTTGCATTTTTGGCACTCTAGGATTTATGGAGGCCACACTAAGCATAAATATGTAAGTTTATGAACTATTTGCGACAAAGCACATATCAATGTATTTTTAAAAAATTAAAGGCGCTATATTAGTACAGCGAAAAGTGTCTAAATTGGCCTCTAAAGTCATATATCTTTCGACTTATATCATTTTTATCAAAATAAATCATCCCGTACAGGCTAACGCGGTTCTTGGATTAATATATTCCCCATCTGAGCATATGGCCAAACATATGATCTAATTTTGTGATTTTTATGGCATTTAAATCAGCTCATTTGGCAAAGTTATAGCCCGTTAAAGAGGAAAATACATATTTATGTTTATGGGAGGATGACTAGATTCGTAATTTAAATTCTTATAGGAACTGTGAAAAGGCTACTTGTTTCAACATAGAACTTTTGGAGAAAAAAGGCAAATGTTAAATAACATTCAGGGAGTACTTCGATTTCAACGCAAACCTTAAATAAACAAGCAAACTTTGCTTTATAAATTGAACAAAATTTTTAAAAATTCTTCTTTAAACCAGACGATCATGGCATGCAGAATAAGAAGAGCTTGCTCCCACGAACCGGATCTATTCTGTTATATTTGCGGGGAGTACGTATTTCTAGGAAGTAGATTCAAAATAACGAAAAATGAGGAGGTTAACTATAGCGCTTACTTTGGATTTCCCATTCGCAATCAAGATAAGCAGTGGGTGCCTCACATTGTATGCAAAACTTGGAGAGAGCATATGAGACAATGGGCTAAAGGAAAAAGAAAAAACTTAAAATTACCAAGGTCGATGGGACGTACATATGATGGCTGACTATTGCTGGAGTTTAAAAAGAGACTGCTTTTGTACTCACAAAAAAAAATCAAATAAAAGATGTTTTGATTAGAATGATAACTTATGTTGTCTCATTTACATATATGTATATCAATTTTAATATTGGGCATTAGATAGATAGCTTAAAATTAAAAATAAATGTTTTTATAGTTTATTGAAAAGATTTAAGATTTGGGCATTGTTGGTGCATGCACGGAGCCAAAAAAAAATACATTTTCTTTAAAGCCATCTGAAAGTTTATTTTTTTTCGACTAGGCTAACTTTTGGGCTGATATTGATACTAAGGACGGATTGCGCAGCAGACATGAGGCGAGGCAAAAATTGGTGGCATCGCTACTTCTCTAGAGGAGGCATCATGTTCGTCATCGCCTCCCAGTAGGTTAGAGAAGTGGCTTCTCCATTTTTTAAGCACCACTTGCGGATCGGCGACCAGATTCCCGTGCCTTCTGTTTTTGCTTAATTTTTTGGTAAAATTTTCGAGTCTCACACATGCTGAATAACATCTCGACTTCCTCGCGCATGGGCCTTTCCTGCTCATTCTTTTTTCTTCTAACGAGGCGCTTCTAATCTTTTCTTTTCTCCCGGTATCGCTCCTTAACAGCCCGCGTTGCTCCCGACTGAAGAGTTCTTCTGTAGGCAGCGTCTTTCTCTGCAGTAGCGCTGCGGCACTCCTCATCGTACCAAGTTCGCCTTCGAGGGGACTCGGAGTACCTGAGTATCTCCTTGGCAGCAGTACTCATGGAGTGTGATATACGATTCCACTGTTCGCATATATCGGAAGAAGATGGGAAGGTTTCCCTGAGCAGTTCGGCGAGTTTAGCTGTGTAGGCTTCTTGTGATCCCTTGTGATTGCAGCTTCTCGACGTTTGGTACAGAATATATAAAACGTAGTACTCCCTGAATGTTATTTAACATTTGCCTTTTTCTCCAAAAGTTCTATGTTGAAACAAGTAGCCTTTTCACAGTTCCTATAAGAATTTAAATTACGAATCTAGTCATCCTCCCATAAACATAAATATGTATTTTCCTCTTTAACGGGCTATAACTTTGCCAAATGAGCTGATTTAAATGCCATAAAAATCACAAAATTAGATCATATGTTTGGCCATATGCTCAGATGGGGAATATATTAATCCAAGAACCGCGTTAGCCTGTACGGGATGATTTATTTTGATAAAAATGATATAAGTCGAAAGATATATGACTTTAGAGGCCAATTTAGACACTTTTCGCTGTACTAATATAGCGCCTTTAATTTTTTAAAAATACATTGATATGTGCATTGTCGCAAATAGTTCATAAACTTAGATATTTATGCTTAGTGTGGCCTCCATAAATCCTAGAGTGCCAAAAATGCAACATTTTAGTTTTTCCGCCATATCTTGGAGACAAGAGCTGATGGAGCTAAACCGAAACCAGTTTTGGAATCAGTGAACATAAACTTATCATATTTTTAAATCATCAGGGCTGCACCTCAGAAAGATGGTCATTTTGTTGGCCTGTGTTATTTTAGGCGACTCGCCGCTATGCTGCCTCCTCAGCTAGAACATTTTCAATTACTGTCCCTTGGCAACGGCTAGCAGCTCCCTATAATACCTTGTTCCCCTTTCCCATTTGTCCCTGACCTACTATACGCTGAGAAGGGGTCATTGGCCGTTTTCAAGGCCTTGCCTCTCCAACTTAGAATTTAAAATTACCCCCCTCCCGCAAAGATCTACACCCCCGCATGCAAACTCCAACCCTAGAGGGCGCTTTGGTGTCAAAAGCTGCATTCACACCTATACATACACATGAACTGCACTTTGATATCGATAGCGTGGCTTATCGACATCGAAACAACTAAAATAAATAAACAAACAAAAACTACAAATGCAACATATGGCAAACGTGAGCTGCCGATTCTTACTTCTTATACTATTGCTCATCACGCTTTACGGCGACAGTACGAAGCGTTACATTTAGGTGTTTTGTTTGACTGTAAATTTCAGTTTTCTGAGCATATAAATTATATCCTCCCCAAAGCTTATTCAATGCTCGGCTTTGTAAAGCGAAACTCTAACCATGATCCTTATACACGATTGAGTCTGTACTCTGCCTTAGTGCATCCTAATCCTTCCGCTGCAGTTCATGTGAATAGGCTGGAGTGTTTGCAAAAAAGATTCCTCATATTTGCACTTGCTAATTTAAATTTTTCCGATCCCTTACCACCGTATTTGAGTAGATGTCGCCTCATGCATATTTCTACCCTTGAGGATAGGAGAACAATTACATCCTTAATTTTTATACCCTTGGAGAGGGTATATTAAAATTGTCCAGATGTTTGTAACGCACAGAAGGAAGCATCTCCGACCACATAAAGTATATATATTCTTGATCAGCATGACGAGCTGAGTTGATATAGCCATGTCCGTCTGTCCGTCCGTCCGTCCGTCCGTCCGTCCGTCCGTCTGTCCGTCTGTTTCTATGCTATCTCCTCCGTCAGTTTTAAAGCTATCTTAACCAAACTTTGCACGAAGTCTTTTAGTACAAATACGCTGCACATTTGTCGGAACCGGCCGGATCGGATGACTATAGCATATAGCTGCCATAGGAACGATCGGTTAAAAAAGTAGTTTTAGTGAGAAAAACTTTTTTGTTTTCGATGCTATCGCTCCCAACCGTCGTATTTATAAGTTTTCTATGACTTCACATAATTTCACCGAAACTTATCAAAATCGGACAACTATATATTGTAGTATAGCTGCCATACAAAAGATAGGTGTAAAAAAAAATCTTAGTGAGAAAAACTTTTTTGTTTTCGATGCTATCGCACCCAAACTTTGTACAGATCAATGTTATATACAACCACACAATTCTGCAAAGTTTAATTCAAATCGGATGACTATAGCATATAGCTGCCATAGGAACGATCGGTCCAAAATGTAGTTCTAGTGAGAAAAAACTTTTTTGATGAATATATCGTATAGCCATATAACAAACTGGTCGCATATATCATGCTCCAAGGGTATATAAACTTCGGTCGAGCCGAAGTTAGCTTCCCTCTATTTTTTTAACTGACATTATAATAGGCAATATTAATTGTGCTAACCTACTTTCCCTAATTCCCTTTAATGTTCCGCCTCGATCTTTGCGTGCCATGGTTCCATTCAGAGTGGGGAGTAAAAAGGCCAATTATGCCCTTAATGATCCAATATTAAGAGCTCTTCTTATATATAATCGTCTTCCAGTTGGCATGCGGTTCGACTTCGACAGTAACAATGATACTGTTAAGAAAATACTTAGGGACTTTTTCTTATAGTTTAATCATTACTGTTAATTTAAAGTTTTATTGTAGTAGCCAGTTAAGTTTATGCGTTGGCGAAATACACTAAATAAATAAATAAATTAATAAAAATGAATTATAATACACGTTTTGCAATCGTCTTTTTTCCTCATTTTTAATGAGATAAAGTCGGGATCAAGACAAGAACTCTGGGCTTGACATATCCCTACTTCCGTACTTGGCTTGAGAAAATCCGGGATTGTCTGATTTCTGAAATCTTTTGGGATTGATTTTAGTCCGAATACCTTGGATTTTTTGAATGTGTATAGTTTAAACCTGATTAGTACCTGTTATTTCATGTGCAACGACTGGCTTTCGAAGATCTGCTGAAACTACCCATACCGAAAGCAGCGCAGTTGGCGACAAGCGCGAATTATTGTAAGCCGTCTCGAAAACTGGTTTGATCAAAAATACAAATGCCATTTGGTTGATATTAAAAGTCGCGACGGCAGCAGCTCGTCGTTGTTGTGGGCTCTTCACCTGATTTGGTTAGACATGTCAGACGCTTACTTCCCGTAATGAGTATTCATCATGGTGTGTCTAGTCGGACCTCTGAACAGGTGAAACATTTACACAGTACATTTTTTGCTGCTTCAGATATAGTCTAAAATTAGACTAAATAAGACGAGATAGGACTAGAAATGAAGAAGAGGGGAGTAAGTAGAAAAGAAATTTAAGGTCATAAAAATAACGTTTCAGAGCTTTAATTGTTTCACCCAGGGGTATCCCATAACTCTCTATAGAGTGTCGTGTAGGCGTTTGCATTTCAAATAAAAACAGTTTGCCTGTACATGGGTAATTTCATGTGAACTCAGCCACCCAAAATGTTTTCTTTCTATAAGCCTCTACACATTCAGAATATAATTCAATTTGTTTTTAAACGACAAAGAACATAAGCCTTAATCTTGAAATGGTGCATCTGATGACATAGTATGTCATCTGATGACATAGTATGTCCAATACGAGTCATTGCCTTCAGAGAAGTATAAATTTACAAGGGAATCTGAACTGCTGGATGGCTTAAAGAAAAAATTGAAGTCCGTAAAAACCAGAGACTAAAGCCTTTCTTTTTATCAATGACCTAGTCTTTTTATCAAATACCTCCCAGTGTTTTGTCTAAATGTGAAGTCCAAATGTATGCCGATGATGTGCAAATGTATGTTAGTCGTCCGTTAGCCAAAATTTCTGAGTGTATTTGTATTAGCGAACTAAGTGTAATTAGTGATTGGGCTATGTGGAAAAGATAGCTAATTTAGGATTTACATTTGACAACACATTAACATGGGATGATCATATAAACCAAGCACTTGGAAAAACATATGGAGTTTTAAGACAGTTAAATTGGACTAAGCAGTTTATACCCACAACAACAAGAAAATTGATCGCTAAAGCTTACCTTCTCCCAAAGCTCTTTTATGGCACAGAGGTTTTTGGCAATTGCAACTCAACATATAGGCGTAAATTAAATGTTGAATTTAACGATATAGCCAGATATATATTTAATAAAAAAAGGACCGATCACATATCAACTTTTGCTAAACAGATATATAACATCAACCTTGACTCCTGGATATGTCTGCGGGTCTTAATATTTCTGCACAAAATTATTATCTCTGAACATCCCTCCTATCTGTATGCTAATATTAGATTTGCTTCTTCGCTTAGAACCAGAAACATAATTAGTACGAAATATAAACTTTCCACTTCTGATCGACAATTCTTTCCGCATGCTATTCGACTTTGGAATCATCTTCCACATGACCTTAAGACAATTAGGAACGCACAGACATTTAGGGAAAAACTCACAAACCACTTACAAGAACAACAACAACATATTTCAAACTAAACGAAATTAAATTAATAGTATTAATAGTATTTAACCTAACATATAACATAATGTTTCTGAATCTGTCTTTATCTTAAGTAACTGAACTGATTAAAAATTCCTTGTTTGTACAACCATTGTTAGTAACTAAAATTAAAGCTATGTAATTGTGAATCGTTGTGATTAGTGTTATAAAAATAAGTATTTAATTACTTGTACCACTAAGATGGAAAATAAACCAAATATTAAATTAAAAGAAAAAAAATTGGTAATGGCACCTTTTGACCAAGTCTACGCCAACTACTCAAAAAAGAAAAATGTTAGCACCGGCAACAGTACGTATGAGTGATGAACTTTGAATTCGCATAAAAGAAAGCCTCTCCGACCGCATAAAGTATATATATTGTTGGTCAGCATCAACAGCCGAGTCGATTTAGCCATATCCGTCTGACTGTCTATATGAACGAAGAAACTTGGTCAATGTGGCGGTAAATAATTGGAATCTGACAGACAGCTCATTTGTTGACATGTGTTGTTAATGTGATCAATCATCACGTATAGACGGACGGACAAAGCTTAATCAACTCAGCTCGTCATGCTGATCAAGAATATATATACTTTATGTGTTCGGAGATGATTCCTTCTATGCGTTACAAACTTCTGGGCAAAATTATAATACACTTTTCAAGTGTATAACAAGTGAGAAAGACGGTCAAGCCCGACTATAACATACTCTGTATCCGGTGTATAAGCTGAATGCAGCGCTGCCGCTGTGCTCATCTCTAAGTTTTTCTCTTTCTCTCTCTCTCTTTGATGAATGCAATGCGGTGTTGTTTGCGTGCGCGTGGGAGGGGTGCTTTTTTACACTTTTTTCTCATAACTTGAGAACCGCACATTCGATCTTTATCATTTCTTGGGCAAATCGATACATATAGCTAATGACTACCTATCTCTAGAAGGTACGAATCATCTATCTACAAAACTGCGGGAGATGTGACTTTTTTTTTAAATTGCGAGGGCGGGAGGGGGCGTGGCATAATTTGAAAATTAACTTGATCTGCCTGCAAGCATAAGAAGCATTTGTCCCATACATGTCAAACATCTATCTCTTACCATCTCTGAGATCTGTTTGTTCATACGGACGGACGGACATACGGACATGGCTATATCGACTCGGCTGTTGATGCTGATCAAGAATATATATACTTTATAGGGTCGGAAATGTTTCCTTCTTCGTGGTAAATACTTTTGCACAAACTATAACTAACAAAAAATAAATTTTTTTTAATGTTAAGCTTAGTAATCAGACAAACTAAATCGATTTAGCTGGGTGTCAACTCCTACCTACATATATGCAAAAATTTGTGGCTCTACCTCTTATAGTCTCTGAGATCAACGCGTTCATACAGAGAGAGAGACAGTTTTTCGATAAAAGATGGAGGAGGAGGAATTTTCCAAATCTAAAACAAACTCGATGTGGGTACAGTATACACCTACATACATGCCAAATATTGTGGCTCTATCTGTTACAGTCTCTGAGAACAGACAGACAGACGGACAGACGGACATGGCTAAATCGACTCGGCTGTTGATGCTGATCAAGAATATATATACTTTATGGGGTCGGAGGTGCTTCCTTCTGGCTGTTACATACATTTGCACAACTTCATGATCCCCTTTTTCCCATTTTCAGTGAGAACAGGGTATTAAAAGGGTGTCGGAATGCATTCGTAAAACTCCGACAGGCCTCCTACGCTCGGTCGAACTCAGACAAACTAAAATTTCCATTCATTCCTATCGGAAATCTCGTAGTGCCGCTAACTTGACAGGCACAAACAGCTGATTCAATTCCGATGGGGTGGTAGGAGAAAAAATTGTTTGTAACCCATCGGAGTAAGTTGTCAATTTAGCTAGCGGACGATTTAGTTTGTCTGAGTACTAAGCTTAAGGCAAAAATTTCCCGAAATTTTGATGAAAACTTTGCTAAAAAGCCATGATTGCAGATTTTTTATGACTTAATTCTAAAACCAGTGGCGTAGCGAGGGGGGGGGCGGCCCGCCCCGGGCGGCAAATTTTTAGGGGCGGCAATTTCTGGTGGCGCCGAGTTTCAGGGGCTGCAAGTTTTTGGGGCCGCAAAATAATTAAAAAATATATATTAATTATTCTCTTAAATTAATACATAGTGGTATTCCTGAAGGTTATTTGGAATCTGCTGTTATTTCAACATCAGGGACGTTGGAAGATTCTGCACTTCAAGATCTAGTAAAATAATTAATTTTTCTTGAGTGCATTTTTGAAAGCTTTCGAGTCTGTTTAAAGGGATTAAAGATCAGTGGTCTACAATGGACGGAGTCAAATATGCTGCAGTTTTTAGACCTTGTGTTTGACTTAATCAAAGATGTTGGGGATACCATATATTCCACTATTTCATTCTGCTTCTTCCTATCAAGCCCTTCCAATATATTGATTATGTTATCAAGGACGTATACAGGGGGGCGCTGATTTGTAGTATGCTTTGAAAATTTCTTATAAAACAAATGTTCTGTCAACTGATAAATAATTTTAAAAATAACCACATTTTCCATATTAAAAATCAAAAATTTCTACCTTTGAGCAAAATTAGAAAGTTGTTTTCAGATATATGTACCTTTCAATCAATACAGAATGAGTTGTATAATCCTTTGTTACATGCAAAAAACACAAATTTATAGTGCCAATTATATAAGACCAATTTACAAACACTAAATAATATTTTCACGTTAATTCGTCATTGTTCGCGATCCATCGTTTTCGCGATATTTTCCGAATTTTTGCGGTTTACAATACCATAGTGGAGTACTTTCGATTTCTTAGGTCATAATGGCGCCCAATGAGCAGGACCATCTCTGTTCTCTTTCTAAACTTAAGCATCTTTGCCACTGAAATCGAACGGATTGACTTCCACAGTTTAGGTTATGTTATGTTTCCAAAAAAAGTAGTCCAACTCGTCCAATAATATCAGCCTCCAGTTAAATCCTCTGCAGGCAGACTACAATGAAAGCTAATTCGAAACGCATTTGATATCAAACCAAAAAACTATGCTCGACCTGGAAATAATTCGTGTTTCGGTCCATCGAAGTCAATTTTTATTTAAATTTTGGATAAGGAGGTATGTGAAAAACGATTCCGCGGCATTTGCGAAAAAATTTTCGCATTCTTCTTATATATCCCATAGTTAAAGAATTTTCCCAATAATACTTAACAATGTCTATGATAGCAACTTTAGCAAAATAATACCCCTCGAACAATTTAGGTTTTTGTCATCCCTAATCAAAATCCTGCGTACGTCCCTTTATGTTACAGAGAAGTTTTAATAAAAAGAATAGGAATAACTTAATTTGAGATAGAATTTTAAAATGTAGAACGATTCAAGAGGGAGGGGGCGGCAAAGTCGACTTCCGCCCCGGGCGGCATTACCACACGCTACGCCACTGTCTAAAACTATTCTTTCATGATCGAATATGACCAAAAAGTTCTCTAATCTGGCCAATTTTAGCAAAACTTTCATTAAATTACCACCAGGATCCTAGTTTCAGCTAAATGTTAATTGTTGGATCGGATTGCGAGTACATAATTTTAAAATTTTTCGCGTGATAAAAAAATGTTGTCTGCGGCGCTCCCTTTCCCACTCTCTTTTACCTGAAACAATTTATCCTCATTGAGAACATTCGTTGAATAATTGTTTGCGATCTGTGTTTTGAAATTCGCTTGTGGGAACGGAATTTGTGTAATATTTCGAAATATTGCTCTTGGGGACCTATACTGGGCAATTACCTTATAAAATATTTAAAACTGACGGAGGAGATAGCATACAAACGGCTCGTCATACTGATTAAGAATACATACACTTTATACGGTCGGAGTATATTCCTTCTATGCGTTGCACACTTCTGGAAAAAAATTATCAATTCAAATGTATAAAAAAAAAGAGTGTGTGTCATGGGATGCACGGTACGAGCGAAGCTCTTTACGTTGATACAGTCGATTTAAGTAACAAAAAGACTCTTTTTGGATTCTGTATAAAAAAATGTTATATAATAAAAAAAATTCGTCATTGTCAATTCACTGTTAAGTCACAGTTAAGTCACTGTTAAGTCACTGTTAAGTGACTGTTAAGTCACAATTAAGTGACTGTTAAGTCATTGTTAAGTCACTGTTAAGTGACTGTTAAGCCCCTGTTAATTAATTTTTAAGTCACTGTTAAGCCCCCGTTAAATCATTAATCCGTTAAATCAGACAACATTATAGTTTAAAGCACAGAATTCACAACTTAACCTCAATGCAGCCACTCTTTTAACCTCCAGTTCCCGCATACGCACCAGATCCCCACCTGACCCAACCCAGATTCCCACCAGATCCCCATCAGATCCCTACTAGATCCCCACCGGATCCCCACCAGATCACCAGCAGATCAGCACCAAATCCCCGCCAGATCCCCACCAAATCTTTACCTGATTCCCACCAGATACCCCCCACTTCAACCTCATACTATCCCACTCCACGCACAACCCACCTGCTACTACTGTAACTATAAAAGCTGCTGATTTTGCAAATACAAAATTCAAAGAGATACCCCAAAAGAATCTGTCGCAAAGACAAAATTTTTCATGATTTACCCCCCAGACTGACGTCCGTAAAAGAGCTTCGCTCTAAAAAATGTAGATACTTGGTACAAATCGGAATAAGTAAAATTAAAAAATTATTTGGCTTGACAGGCGACACCGCTTCTGTCACAGATTAGTCGATTGTTTGCTCTCATTTGGAAATATGTCCGTCTCGCTCGAAACACGGTGATTTCCTACTATATAGTATCTTTTTGAGCACTTTCTTTTTTAGAAAATTGAGCCAAATTGAGAGGCAGTGCAAATTTAATCTCTAAAACTCATTTTTCATTTCCGTACAGGAAAGGCATATAAACTTTATAACGAACGTATAAAGACGCTACCATTGAAAACAAAAAAGTTTTTCTCACTAAAACTAGTTTTTCGACCGATCGTTTCTATGGCAGCTGTATGCTATAGTCATCCGATTTGGATCAAACTTGTCAGAAAGCATATAATATTGATCAGCAACAAGTTTGGGAGCGACAGCATTAAAAACAAAAAAAGTTTTTCTTACTAAGACATTTTTTCAAACCTATCTTTTGTATGGCAGCTATACTATATAGTTGCCCGATTTTAATAAAACTCTCTAAAATTATCTAAAAGCATAGAAAACTCATAAATACGAGGTTTAGGGGCGATAGCACTGAAAACAAAAAAGTTTTTCTCACTAAAACTAGTTTTTCGACCGATCGTTTCTATGACAGCTGTATGCTATAGTCCTCCGATACGGCCGGTTCCGACAAATGGGCAGCGTATTTGCACTAAAAGGCTTCGTGCAAAGTTTGGTTACGATAGCTTTAAAACTAACGGAGGAGACAGCATAGAAACAGACGGACGGACAGACGGACGGACATGGCTATATCAACTCAGCTCGTCATGCTGATCAAGAATATATATACTTTATGTGGTCGGAGATGCTTCCTTCTGTGCGTTACAAACATCTGGACAATTTTAATATACCTTCTCCAAGGGTATAAAAATGTAGGTTCTTAGTTTCCTAATATATTGTGTAGGTGGGAGTGTTCTGAGGAAGATAAGATTCTAAAGTGCCTCTTTCAATGGTATTGTCTTACGCTTTCCAGTTATGAATATCTTCTGTTCTGTGCAGCCCAATTACTTACCTAACTAACACTTAACTAACAATGTTCAAAGCGGAAATGAAAATCATTTAAAACTTTTATTTCTATACAGTTTAGTTTATAAGGGTATATAAACTTCGGATGAGCCGAAGTTAGCTCGCCTCTATTTTGATGTTTTGATTTTTATAAACTTTTTAGGCACTTTCTTGACGATTTTTTGCAAATTTAGCTACCTTTGCACCTCATATTCTGACCATCAGAACCAAATCCGCGCCATAATTAGCTCACAACATGAGTAGTGACCCTCGTAGGTAGACATGGGCGAAATCACCGTGCCAAAGTTGGCGTTTGGTAACATTTGCAGATTTAACAGCCACGACTTGATTCTGCTTTTGCTGCTCTCCCACCGCACAATAAGCGACAGCGTCGCTGGTGACTCTTAGCTGGTACTGGGAGCCGTTGAGGCTTAAACTAGCCAAACCAGGTCCGTTGGCTCTGTCTTCGTGGTTGGGTTTAGTTGTCTTCGGGTTTGAGTTTGAGCCAGCAACTTGATGCGGTTGCGATTGAAGCTGGCCAAATCAGTTCTCTGTCTTTCGTTTGCCTGGAATGGTCGTGCGTGCTCCTCCTCGGTGGTGAATTAGGCGGTATCCATGTTTGTATGTACCAATGTGTGCGTGAGTGCACCGTACCCAGTACTTGCGTCCAACTCGTAGTGCACCAAATAGCGATCCTTTGTGTGTGTGTGAGTGTGAGTGAGCGAATGTGTGCCTGCATACAACTAAATATACATACATCTATACATATGTATCGTTTGTAGCACTGCGACAATTGTGAGGTACTCTCAATTACAACGGTGTCTAGCGATCTAAGTAACAAAAACTAGGTACTCTTCTGTGAGACTGCGGATGTACAGATGTACATACATGCAAATGTGAGTGCGTGTGAGATCTTTGTGTGAATATGTATGTATAACGATGTTGCATAAGATTTCATTTCCAATCGTTAATGAAATTCAACTTGTTTACAAACATAGCAACACATCCATGTTTGTATGTTTGTGTGCGAGTGTGACGGTGTGTGGGTATGTCTGCCTGTAAATCGCAAGGGTGAAGATATTTGTATGTGTACCTCATTCCGATTAACAAATCAGATGTAACACAAAAGAGGCACGTAAGCAACCAAAACGCAACCCAAATTGATTCGAGTTCGAAATAAAAATAACGGAAAAACGCGCACAACCAAATTGAACAGCAGAAGCACCCAAAAGAGGCGGAGCTGAAACTGGAGACGCAGTACGTACCCAGATCCCACCCAACTGAATGATACAAAACCAGTACACACGTTGTCCTGCTTGCACTCTCTCTCTCTCTCTTGAAGGAGCCGAAAATTATGCTGCAGCCTCGCATACGCATCCCAAAACTTAACGGATCGAGCACAGCCTTGCGCATCAGCAGCAGCCATAAGGCAAGGCATAAAGAAGGCGCAGTTTTCCGCTCTAGGTGTTCCAGGATATACATGCTCTCCACAAGCATGGCAGCTCTCGCGCTAGCGGCGGTGCTTTTGTGCACGGCAGGAGTGGGGGCTGTCCAAGTAGCGGGTAAGTTGGAGTGAAATCTACATCCTGTTTGTTGTTCCGTTGTGCTCCTTAAACTCATGCTTTGAACTCTTAGTTTTGGCAACAGACTAGTTAGCGTTTTGGGAACGATCAGTATGTCAAAATGAATGAAATCTGTCCCACATTGGAGCACAGATCCCGAGCTGAAGCTCTACTGTATTGTCTCCCATACAATCGTACATCTGGTCTGTGCTTGTGTACATAAATTAATTCTGATTGTCTTGCCTGCAGATTTCTTTTCCGCCGAAGAAAGAATAGCTTGGAGTTGAACACAATGGCAGTAGCCGTGTAGACAGACAAGCACACACACATACATACGTCTGAATGAAGGTGAAGGGGCTCAAAGTCGCACGGAAAGTCGCACATTTTTCGGTAGTTTTTCATTTTGTTGGGCGTTATGTGACCCGATTTCAACTTTGGACCGCAGGTACCGCACGCATGCCAATATATATATGTCGTTTAGTATCAAGCACATGCAGAGTTGAAGCTTATTTCACATGGGTGTCGTATAAACGAAGCGCCCCTCCCTTGCAGGGGTAAGTCGGGCCGCACTTCTGGTTTCAATTCAAAACGCTGGCAATGCACCTGTCGTTCCCACTAGTTAAACCGGATTCACGGCATTTAGTCCAGAGCAAATGTGACGAATTGCCATTGTCGCAGACAATAATTTTAATACCCTTGCCAATGCGTAGGAAATTGAAAAATGACTCAGAGACTTGAAACCGTTTTCATACCCGTTACTCGTAGAGTAAAAAGGGTATACTAAAGTCGTGCAAATGTATGTAGCAGGCAGACTGAATCATTTCCGACCATGTAAAGTATATATATTCTTGATCAGCATCAACAGCCTAGTTGTATGACTAGATCACGGAGACTTGAAGAGCTAAAGTAACCAAATGTGGATACCTTGGAGTCTAAGGAAGAGGTCAAAACCGGTAAAAAGGGTTCAAATGTGGTTCAGAGCGATATATCTTTAGTAATTGAAGCTATGAAATGGTCTGGTTGAAATCTGGTCTGTAGGTTGGTAATATGGAGTTGGAAATTTTCCTGGATATGGACCGGTATCGAACCGCTTGTGCCATGTCTCAGAAATGTCGATTGTAAATTGGTAATGTGGAGTTGTATATTGAATCAGGACCAGTTTCGAATCGTTTTCAAACCGTCCACGTCTGACAAGCTATTTAAGCTATGAACTAGAATTGTGGTCTGCATAGTATAATATAGAGTTTATATTTTAGTGGATCGGGGCCGGTATGAAAACGGTTTCGAAGCGGCTATAACTTAAGCTATGAACCTTGAAATCTGATCCCTAGGTTGGTAATATGGAGTTGGGTACTTTACTGGATCAGGACCGGAGTCGAACCGGTTAAATAGCGGTTAAGAAAAAGGTTGTAACCTGCGACGGGTTCGTCCTGAACCAATCCGCGTAGTACCGGTTCGGTTCGAATTGTTGGTTCCAGACGGAACGGACCCCCCTTAATTAAGTCGGCTTTTCAGCTATCACAATATATTGACCAGATAAAAATGATTTTATAGTGCTGAGTCGGAGCAAGATTATTTCAAAATCGAAAACAAATAAAAACTCGTGAAAGTAATAATGCATAATTCGTGTTGTAAAATAGCAAAACAAATCCTTCTTATAAAACGTTTACAAAACAGAAAATTCGACAAAGTTTCCGGAATTGTATTGCATTGCTTCTAATAATCATTAATTTACCTTCTTTGTGACCAATTTATTTTTTTTATTTTAAGTAACGTTGAGTTTGGTGAAGACAATGTTAATTAAATATTAGTTTAATCATCTTATGAATACAAACATGTGGTACACATACATGAGTATAGCTGCTTACCCACTTTGTTTGGACTTAAGTTTTAAATTGTCTGTTAGCTTTACCGGTCCATACCGGTAAACCAAAATAAAAAATCCAGGTACCGGAACCGGAACCGAAACAGTATCAGAACCAAAACAGAACCTTTTACCGAAACGTTAGTTTCGGTACGTACCGGAACCGGAACCGAACTTCGTTTCGTTTTGATTCTCAGGTTTAAATTAAAAATTTTCTTAAATTATATTTTGCCTATAGCTTAGCCCAAAGCGGGCCCAGCCCAGTTGCAACCGTTTAGTAGTGGGCGACATTCTTCTACAGTAAGCGCTGTCTTCCCTAGAATGCCTGTCCTGGCCATAAAATGCTCCACATCCTCTCGTTCTCGCAAATTGCATAGAGCGCACATGATGTCTTCATTCTGATGGAGTGATTTGTAGTTTAGCCTCAGCATTTCGACTCGGGACTTGAAGATATTTGATATCATCAATGACCCAAATCTATCTGGGAAGTAGTTTTTTTCTGCCATTTTGTAGTTGTTTCATTCATTCTTGCCTCATTCAGGAATTAAATGACCCATACACCACTAAGCTTCTTTACATCTCACTTGTCCGACCTATACTTGAGTACTGCTCATGCGTATGAGTATGCAACATACCAGGACCTTATTCAGTCGGTGCAGAAGCAATTTCTTCTGTTCGCCTTACGTGGACTTAACTGGGAACAACACCGTCGCCTGACATCGTATGTGGACAGACTACGGCTATTAAGTCTACCGTCCTTGCAAGATCGTAGAATCTGTCATGGAGTTATGTTCCTTCATAAACTAATAAATAGCCATATTGACTCTTGTTTTCTACTGAGCCAAATCAATTTTTCGATCTCACCTAGATCTACAAGACAGTTCCGGCCAATTTTCTGAAATAAAAGTAGATCTAACTTCGAATCTCATGACCCGTTTCGAATCATATGCATGTTATATAACGATATGTACCATTTGTTAGCTTCTGATGGTTCGATGTCGGTAAATGTATTTAATGTTTTGTCACACTTATCTTCTCAGACATCAATCACTTAATGTGAGTCGGAGCATATCATAAAAAAGTTCTCCTAATTTCGGTGAAGGCGAGATTAGGATTAATCTGTTTTCTTCTTTTTCTCTCTTAATTATTATGTTGACAGCCAAATTTGTCAACTCTATTACATTCTCCCACCTATGCCGCATAGTAATTTCTAAACTTCTAATAATTTCAATAGTCTCCCATTGGCTTCGATCCCCAAGTGTTAGTTCCGCGTTATACTCTTGTGTCAGGCTTTTCCACTGCGATTCAGTTGCTAGCAAACACTTTGCAATGATTTTGGGAGCCGGGTTGAGGCCATTGATTTGGGAGTGAAATTTGTCAAAAATTTCTGTTCAATGAGTATAAAAATTATATTTTACCAAGGGCCCGTTTCATGTTTGGCTTTGTCAAGCGACATGACAGCCAATTTAAGTATTCTTACACTAGGTTGAGCCTTACTCTGCTTTTGCGCGCTCCAAGTTGGAGTATGCATTATTTATTTTGAATCCCTCTAGTGTAGTTTATCTGAGAGGCCTATTTCATTTATATTTGGTTTATTTTCCATCTTAGTGGTACAAGTAATTAAATACTTATTTTTATAACACTAATCACAACGATTCACAATTACATAGCTTTAATTTTAGTTACTAACAATGGTTGTACAAACAAGGAATTTTTAATCAGTTCAGTTACTTAAGATAAAGACAGATTCAGAAACATTATGTTATATGTTAGGTTAAATACTATTAATACTATTAATTTAATTTCGTTTAGTTTGAAATATGTTGTTGTTGTTCTTGTAAGTGGTTTGTGAGTTTTTCCCTAAATGTCTGTGCGTTCCTAATTGTCTTAAAGTCATGTGGAAGATTATTCCAAAGTCGAATAGCATGCGGAAAGAACTGTCGATCAGAAGTGGAAAGTTTATATTTCGTACTAATTATATTTCTGGTTCTAAGCAAAGAAGCAAATCTAATATTAACATACAGATAGGAGGGATGTTCAGAGATAATAAAGGGTGCAGAAAAGGGTGCAGAAAACAATTCTACGATTTGCGGAGCGCAATTCTTCTGATCCTTTGCTGCCATATTTTAGAGGATGCTCACTGCTGCATCTTCTTAACTCTTGAAGATAGACGAACCATTGCGTATTAATACTTCGGAACTTCATGATAAATTTAAATGTACCTTACAGAAATTTCGAACCTTTCAACCATTTTCCAACCAATTTTCCCGAACGAAATGTTCGTTCGAATTATTATAAACAAATAAATCTTTCCATGTTTTGGATGTATGTATAGTATGTAGTTACTCCACTTACTTTAATTTCTTTTCCACATTGCTCATCATTTATTTTAAAAACTCTCTATTTTTATACACTTGAAAAGTCTATTATAATTTTGCCCAGAAGTTTGCAACGCATAGAAGGAATCATCTCCGACCACATAAAGTATATATATTCTTGATCAGCATGACGAGCTGAGTCGATTAAGCTTTGTCCGTCCGTCTGTTCGTCTGTCTGTTTCTACGCGAACTAGTCCCTCAGTTTTGTAGCTTTCGAGCTGAAACTTTGCACAGAGTCTTCTTTTTACTGCACGCTGCTAATATGTCGGAACCGACCTGATCGGATAACTACTTCTTGTAGCTGCCATACAAATGTTCGTTCGGAAAATGAGTTTTAGTGAGAAAAACTGGTTTGTTCTCAATATTATCGCTCTCAAACACGGTCATGGGTAATATGTAATGTTTTTAAGCTGATCTGCGAAGTTTGGTTAAAGTCGCTAACCGTTGAGACAAGCTATTTCAAGTGTATTTCGTCTGTACCGAAGTTAGCTTTGCTTTTCTCGTTTCAATATCAAAAGAAAGCAATTCCCTCGAAATGCTTGTTTTTGAGCGAGGCATCGGGCACTTTAAAAATGTTGGGGCAACAGTGGTGACCACAAGCACACTTATCAAGAATCAATACGCGAATACAAATTGTTCATTTCTTTCTTTCATCCACAGTCAAGATCACAGCGCAACTTGTCAAAGCTTAAGGCCCTTTTCCATTCACTTTCAGAGGTAGAGAGTAACTTGAAAAAGGCGGTAACAACAACCATATGCGTGAATACATTCGGCTTCATACAAACAAATTGGATGCATAATCACAAATATAAGGAAAGATGAGGAAGTTAAAGATTTCAGTTAGCCGCGTTGTCTCTTTCTCGTTCGCTCCCATTTGCAGCCAGTTTTAGTGAATAAATGCATACTGTACTGATAACACTGTGACACAATTTTAATCAAAAGAATCTTCAAGGGTACGATAGTAGTATAAAATCGTTTGGTTAGCTGCCGTTTTCTTTTTAAAGCACTTTGAAGATTTGAGCTTCCGATTGGGTCTTAGAAGTCCATGTTTCGTAAACCATTTGAAATTTTTGTTTAAGGTGTTCGGCAGAGACGTAGATCTTGATATGGCCTTAAAACATTTATACATTACTAGTCTAAAAAAACTCATCTTCATCTTCCTCTATTCCTCTTATTTTATATTTTTCAATATTATTTTGAAAACAGTTACGAGTTCGATCAAGCAATACAGAACAAAATTTAGCTTAGACTAAGATAAAGAAACCTTAAAGACAAACCAGCTTTATTCGATTACTCCATCATACAGTTATAAAACTGCAAGCAACTAAAAGGTTCAAACAAACTCCACAGCTGACAAAGCGGGCGCTATGCACTCCCTGAAGACGAGCCCTGACGGCGTTCGAAATATTGTATATTGGAGTAAAATATAAAAATCATGTGTTTCCTACTATGTAAAAATGCACAATAAATACACTTGACCTCGAACCAGCTAAAACAAATTTCATGTTCATTCAAAATGGTCAAAATTTTAATTTCTTTTATTTATGTTTTAATTGTGATTTTAGTTATGATTTGTTAGATTTTAAGGCATTAAACCAAACAAATATTTAAGTTTTGAACCAATAACTCCCAAAAATTGCATTATTCTCGAGTTTTGGTAAACATTTCACACGCTTGTAGTCCTAACTAAAACTAAATCAAGGACTAATCGAATGGTTTGTTATAACAGTTTGTTAATCTTAATCTAAGCTACAACTTGGCTCTATATTGCTTGGACAAATTCATAACGGGCTTCAAGATAAAGTTGAAAGACTGTAAAAACGTAGGAAAACCTGGACTTTTATTGGAAATTTTTGTAATTTTAAGTATGAAGATGTGATATAGATGATTCGAACCTTCTAGAGATATTTAGTCATTGGCAATATGTATCGATTGAAGAAATGATAACGATCGGATGAGCGGTACTCAAGATATGAGCAAATAAATTAATCACCACCGCCACCCCCTCCCAGCCTTTCACAGCCAACGCCGCACAATCTTAGAGAAAGAGAAAGAGAGACAGAGGGAGAGAGAGAGAGAAACATAAAGATGAGCGCAGCAGCAGCACTGCATTCATTCCTATTCTAGATGCAGAGTATATTATAGTTGGGCTTGACAGACTTTCTCACTTGTTATACCCTGTAACCAATAAAAATGCGTAAAAGGGGATCATGAAGTTGAGCAAATGTATGTAACAGGGAGAAGAAAACATTTCCGACAAATATAAAGTATATATATTCTTCATCAGCATCAACAGCCGAGTCGATTTGGCTATGTCCGTCTGTCCGTCCGCCTGTCCGTCTGTTTGTCTGTCTGTATGAACGCGTCGATCTGAGAGACTATAAGAAATAGAGACACAAATTTTTGCATGAACATAGGTGTATACCGTACCCTCATCGAGTTTGTTTGAGATTTGCAAAATTTATCCCCCACCCTCCTTAAATCGCAAAAAACTGTCAGAGCCACAATTTCAAAGTTACAAAATCGTGGTTTAGCATATTTTATCTTTGGCCGTAAATCTATATATTATGAATTTATATTATCTGTTTCGACACAATTTTGGACAGTTTGATCAAATTCGGATGAATATATCGATATCAATTGAAGACGACTCAACACTTTCTCGAGCCCCTTTTAACATTTGGACCACTCTTGTTTTCGATAGACCTTGCTCACCGAAGGCCTTCTCAACACAAAATTTAATGATGGAACAGCGTTGTTGAATGGCTTCGGACATTAGAAAAAACGCGATTCTCAAAAACTATGTCGCTGACAGTGTTTCCAACTTAAAATAATAAACATTTTTCGGTATCGGAATCCAATAAAACCTAAATTCGAATTTCCAGGTATTTTGTGCCCACAGTTGCTTATGTATGTTCAATACCCTTTTTGATTTTTCAAATGTTTTGCGTCCAAACTTAGCAGCAGTCCACAAAGGAGCGATCGATGACATTAAACTTAATACATATACGCCTACATATGTACATGCTAGGACGCATTCATTGCTATCACTGTTTTGCCTACATTCGAATACCTTTCCACGGCAATAAACAATCGCTCCCTTCATCCACCTCTGTGCTTGATGGCGAAAACAAAATATCGGCAAAGGAGAAAGCGGATTGACTGCTTGGCGGCTAACGATAGCCAGATGTCTGAAGAGAAGCAGCAGAAGCATCGTCGAACGTAACAGTACGAAACCCGTAATATACAATCCACCCTTGCATTTTTTTCCCGCTGATCTGGCTTGAGTAACAACATCAAATGCAATCTTAATAATGCAATGTCAAAAGGACTTTGTGGTCATGGGTAAAAAATACCCCACTCTGGACGGAGTGGGATGTTCGGGGGGCTCGGCAATGCCAATCTTCTTAGTAATTGCAAGAATTGAAGTCACAGCTCGAACCGCTTTCACAATACAATGCGATATCAGCCACACAGCGGCATCACCTTCCAACGGCCTCATTATCGCTGTCAGCTTCGTTGCGGCAGAAGAATATATAAGTGTGCACTGGCTATTTGGGTCATCAGGTGATGATTGCTGTGCTCGAATGTGTTATACCATTTTGATTGGCCTTGGTCACAGATATTCATAGTTAGGGATTGGCAAATGGGGCCCAGATCGAAGAATAACAAAGGAAGTTGGAGTGACGCAGTGAAGCAATCTTTGAGGTGTGGATTACACGGCGGGAAAATCTAGAGCTTTAGGGAATTGGCGGCTGGCTGGACAGAGGAGCACGCATCACTGGCTGTGTTTAAGTTGCGCCTACGTAACTTCTTCGGCGCAAATGCGAACGGTTCGATTTCTAGAAATATGCACATTGCCATATGAGCTCATGCGGATGCTGGCATTTGAAGTGGTGCTAAATATGTGTGTAAGACGTTTTCGTCTGCCGAGAGCATGGGACAGTCGCTGGAAACTTTCAAAAATACCTGCTGGTCTTTGGTTTTCATACTTACAAATACCACTACATGCGACTGACGTCGCAGCGACCGTCACCGCTGAATTTGGCTTGGAATCGAGATGAGATACAGGTGGGAATGGGAGATGGGGATGTGGATGTGTGTCTACCACTTTCTTTTCCTTCACCTTTATCAACTGCTGCTGGCAGTGGGGGAAATTTTAGGCATTGAAGGTCTTTCGATGTTTAACCGAGTCGTTTGTTTCGCTGACCGAAAACGAAAACCGACTTGCCCCGGGCCAGGCCATATAACGAGCTAAGCGAATACAACCGCGACTGGCTATGGGCGCATTGTGTTTGGGTTTGGTCTGCGTATTGGTGCTGTTGCCCGAGCGCTTTCGCTCTTTTTGTTTGAATATACAATAATTTATTTCTAAAACAGCATCAATTTTTGTGGCTTATTCAAGTTTCCAAATGTAGTATGAAACGGAAACAGCAGCTATCAAACCCGTTTCGGGCCGAGAGAAATGCAAATGGTTGGGCGTTGTCAAAAAACAATACATGCACAAGCATCGGCAACGCAATGAGCCCGCAGTTTCCCAAATAATTTGTTGATCAAATAATTCTTCTTGTACTTTCAGATGAGCCATACATAGTGAGACCCACGCCAGCATTGCGGTCGGCAGGAGCAGATGGTAAGCAATCTACGTAGCTCATGTGTTCTACCGTTACCACCCATGCACCCCAAAAAATGTATTCTTAATCCCATTATTACATTAATTAGAACTATGTAAATATTTTATAAGCCATCTGAGGGCCTCTTCCGAGTTCAGTTAATAGTTTTTCCAATAATGGGTGATTCGTTTGGAGGTACTTTTACCAATTATGACGTTCCTCGGCCGTATTTCCTAACCATCTGTTCAATCCAATCCAATCCAACCAATTCGGAATAGGCCCGATTTACATTGTAAATAAATTGATAACGCTAGTTTACAGCCAAAAAGACCCATCTCTACCAGACCTATATTTTTGGAGTAGTTTGGGACTTAACAAATTTTTTAATGGGATGAGTTTTTTTTATTTCTCCGTAGGAACACATATTTTAAGTCATGTCTCAATTCAGAAACGTTAGATAAAGTCAAGCAAAAACTGAACTGAACTGATCTGAACTAAGCTGAATTGCCAGTAATCGCGTGGAACATTGTTTTTAAATCGGTTTGGTACTTTGAATACAACGAGGGAAAATATTTGAAAATATTGATTTTCTGCTCGAAAACGCAATAAATTTCTTTATCCAACGCCAAGGAGAATTATAAAAACAAACAAAGAATTTGCTGTTATTTTTATACGTCTTTCCGTCCTGCTGTCCGTTCTCCGTATGAACAAACAGATCTCAGAGATGGTAAGAGATAGAGATTTGATATGTATGGGACATAAACTTCTTATACTTGCAGGCAGATCAAGTTTATTTTCAATTTTTGCCACGTCGCCTCCCAGCCCCGAAATTAAAAAAAATAAAAATAGAGGCAAGCTAACTTCGGCTCGACCGAAGTTTATATACCCTTGGAGCACGATATATGCCTGCCAGTTTTTTATATTATATATTTGATTATATATTTTAATCAAACTCTCCAAAATTGTGTTGAAACAGATAATATTCATATCTCGAACGTATAAAGACGCTACCATTGAAAACAAAAAAGTTTTTCTCACTAAAACCAGCACTAAGATCAGCAACAAGTTTGGGAGCGACAGCATTAAAAACAAAAAAGTTTTTCTTACTAAGACATTTTTTCAAACCTATCTGTTGTATGGCAGCTATACTAAATAGGTGCCCGATTTTCATAAAACTCGCTAAAATTATGTAAAAGCATAGAAAACTCATAAATACGAGGTTTGGGGGCGATAGCAATGAAAACAAAATCGTCGTCGTAAAGCAAATCCAATGCGAAACTGGCAAAAATCTTTTAATATTATTAATTTCATGAAATGGGTACTATGCTTTAAGAGAGTATAACTCTGGAACGGTAAGAGCAAATATGTATTTCTTAGTATCAGTTTTTTAAAAATTTAACCATCTTTCAAACTGCATCACTAGTTTTTTTTAACTTTCATAGAAATTTTCAAAGTTTTAATGCGTTTTTAACAAAACTTATGAAAAATTTATTTAGAAAAATGTAATATATGGTACCTAAACAAGCAAATGCAAAGCCAAAATTCATGGTTTATGCTCATAAAAGTAAAATTTGGACATTTTTCTTTAAAATGTTGATTTTAAAACTAAGACAATAGTGGTTATTTACCATGTTTTAAGTAAAAATCGAAATCAATACAGAAAACCCCATTTTTGCGGGGAAACTCGATTTGTGCGACCTCTAAACGTCTTTCGAAAAATCTGAAAAAAATCTCAAAAATACTTTACTTTACTCCATAAGCTTTCAGAAAATGCCGGTGCGCAAAAAAAAATTTTTTGGGGACACCCTAATAGACACCTGTATACCAAGAAAATTTTGTACTTATTTTTTGAAGTATTATTATTAGTTAAAACCATAACAAATTAATAATATGACCAAAAAGATATAATAATACTTCGAAATGTACTTAAAATATTCCAAAACAGTCTTCAAACAAGTATTTTGGGATTGGAAAAATCGTACTTGAATTAAGGATTTTGTACTTGAATCAAGTATTTTCGTACTTTCCGTATTATTGACACCGTTCGTACTTGATTCAAGTACAAAGTTCTTGGTTTTTTTTCTGAGTGTACTTTTTCAACCGATCGTTCCTATGGCAGCTATATGCTATAGTCATCCGATTAGGCTGGTTCCGACATATGTGCAGCGTATTTGTACCAAAAGACTTCATGCTAAGTTTGGTTGCGATAGCTTTAAAACTGACGGAGGAGATAGCATAGAAATAGACGGACGGACAGACGGACATGGCTATATCAACTCAGCTCGTCATGCTGATCAAGAATATATATACTTTATGTGGTCGGAGATGCTTCCTTCTGTGCGGTACAAACATCCGGACAATTTCAATATACCCTCTCCAAGGGTATAAAAACGAGAAGGCCTTGCAAATGTTTTAATATATTAGAGTTTCAGAACGCCAGCATTAAAATCAACAATTTTTCTAAATAAAACCCATTTTCCGATCGAGGGTTCCTATGGCAGCTATATGATATAGTCATCCGATTTTGACCAAAACTTGCAAATCTGTGTGAAAGCATCTAATATGAATAAACGCTGAGTTGGGAGTCGTGAAAGTTAAAAACAAAAAAGTTTTTCTCACTAAAACCTCCTTTTCGACCGATAGTTCCTTTGGCAGCTATAAGATACAGTCATCCGATCTGGTCGGTTCCGACATATTAATAGTGTGCAGTAAAAAGAAGACTCTGTGCAAAGTTTCAGCTCGATAGCTTTAAAACAGTGGTGCACAAAACGCCTATGGCCTGTCCCACGGGATAGGAACTAAAAATGCTGCCGGCGTCGCAGCCGACACACGCATAGAAAGAGAGAATACGTGTGTTCTATAAATAGCACGCACACATATTTATTTCTTTGCTTGTAGCCCATGTTTGACATAATGATGTTTACTTCGTGTTTCGCTGCTACACACACCATCGCAAAGCTTGATAGTGTGTGTTTGGGCACCACTGCTTTAAAACTGAGAGACTAGTTCGCGTAGAAACAGACAGACAGACGGACGTACGGACAAAGCTCAATAGACTCAGCTCGTCGCGCTGATCAAGAATATATTTAGTTTATAGGTTCGCAAATAAATATTTCTATGCGTTGCAAACTTCTGGGCAAAGTTATAATACGCTTTGCAAGGTTATAAAAAGGAAAAAAGACAATTTTTGATCGACTTAACCACAAAACTTAGATGCAATTGCATATCCAAGTTCATTTATGTTTTTGATTTATTATGTTTTTTTTGAAGGCAGAATATAAAAATATGCACAACACATCCCGGCGAAGTTTATCAATGTTTATTGCTCAAGCGGTTTGTGGATACTCACATATAAACTCTTTTCCACACGCGATTTTAAAATAAATTTGCCTGCGGCGCTCTTTTCTTCTTCCAATTATACCTTTAAAGCAGGGAATAAAACCAATATGAATTTAGGTTATGGTCAAGGCATTTAAATTGGCGTAATGCTTTTTTAAACTGTACAAGAAGCCCGTATTGTGTAATTGTTACCGATTGCTGAAAAAATATGTTTCAAAACTGGATGCCTTTTTAGAGCCGTTCCATGTTTTGTGTGTGAAAATGAAAATAATTGTATGAATCAACCTTTTGGTACTGTCACTCAATCTTCCCCGCGTTTGAATATTTTTGCTTCCAAAATATTTTTTGCTCGTTGTTCTCAAACAACTAAGCCGATTTGAAAACAACGTTTTATATTTCGATTCAGATATAGATTGACTTGGTCTAACGTTTTCGAATTAAGAAATGGCTTAAAATATAAGTGTACCTACCAGATGTAAGAAACGCTCCCACAACAAAATGTTCAATTTAAAATAACAAAATTCTGGTATAAATGGGTTATTTAATTTTTGTATCTCTGTAAACTAGTGCAATCGAATTACAAATTCTGACTTCAATTCTTGTTCCTTTTCTTTATTTCTTTTTATGTGAATGGTTTCACCAACTATCTATGCTGTACATTCTGGAAATGTTGATCTACTTAACCTTAACTTAACCCTCCAACTCTTATGCTAATTTGTCTACTTATGTATCTGACGATGTAAATACCTAATCCTCACGCTCTTCCGTTTAAAACGCATACGAAATATGCCTCCTTCTATCTACCACTGTCTCTGTACCTGTGCATAATATGTTAGAATTAACCACTGTGCTCTTGGTTAATAATGGGGCTGGACGTGTGGGTGACAGTCATGGACGATTTTTGACGGTACGTCCAGAAGTTGGACTATTAACTTCCACAGCGCGCACTTTTATCCAGGAGGGCACTACCACCGAGTTCGCCACCCAGGTTTTGGGCACCACCTTACAGAATGGTCGTCTTTATGCCCAGTACCTAAAGAAAAGTTCCAGAGTGCTTTATGAGAACGGAAACAGTCATGTTTCACCTTCTGTAGTAACTAGTTGGGTGGGCGACGGCGTCCATTTACAAACGCGGTCCTTCTTGCAAAGCCACAATGACCTGCTAAATGCGGATGCTCCGGACTGGCAGGACATTGACGATAGGCTAGGTCCTGGTCCTGCTCGAGACGAATTTGTTGGAAATACCGATTTCGTTAGCCTTCAAAGCGCAACTCACACTCAGTTGGGGGCAGCAAGCCCGGTGAACTCGGAACTTAGGCCGCATTTCTCGTTGCCATCGCAGCAGCTTCCAATTGTTAAAGCTGTGGGTCAGTTCGGACAGATTCAAGATGGTGTCCGAAAGCTAGCAGCACAGAAAGTGTTGCCCATCGGCGATTTGCCAACTTTTACAATAAAAAACCATTTTGAGCCCAGTGCATACCAGAACGACGGAAATGAAGAAGATAATGAGCCTTTCACAAATGCAGAGTTATCTGAGCTCAGTCCAGCTCAAAGGGACGATGGACGCTCGCCAAAGGTTTACTACCAGCAACTGATGCAGCAACAATCCCGCAGCGTGCCCGAACTGTACTCATCTCCCATAAAAGCAGCAAACTCTGGCGTGCCCAAGCGGACACTATCAACCGTGACTTACTACGGATTCGCCGAGTTCACCACTCTGGTCGGCGACAGTGTTATTGTCTTCTCACCGAGCACAATCCAGCCTAGCCCCAACTTTGGACATGTTACCTCCATTAAGGGGAAGGCGACATTAAGTGACATCCGCACTGATCTGGGAGGCTTAACCAGCTCCGTTGCAAATATGGACGTGGAGGCGACAAGCAATTTGAAATCGAATGTTATTATGGCCACAGCTGTTAATCCGTGGGCTGTTGGTCTCGACCCAAGCATCTTGAGCACCACGGAACAATTCCAAGCCCCGGAATTAAGCTTGCCAAAGGCTAGCGCTCCATCAACTGAAATATTTGTGGCCAATCAAACTGCACAACAGGCTGTTATACCGCAGCATGTTGAGTCCAGCGACACTAAGCCCACGCTCGCCCTTCCCACTGACCAAGAAATCCTTGAGATATACGCCTCTCTGTCTAGGGTTCAAGCTCTGGCATCGACGGAGGCATCTCCAAAAGAAACGCAAGAGACCGGCGTTGATATACCGTCGAGCACACTCGCCGATCCAAGTGTTCAGGTATACGGTGGAGCGACCACCGTTTTTATTGATGACGATCCTTTTGTCAATTTTGTTGATCCAACTGCCTCTGTGCCATCCACATCCACATTGCCAACGACATCCCAAGTTAGCTATGAAACTACAACAGAGGAGGGCAGCACTGCGCCTGCCGACGAGTTGGAGGTCTCAACCTTACCGCCCTTAAGCAATGAAGACGAGAATCAGACGACTCAGACTTTACTGACCGACGAGTCGAGCGATTCCGTGTCTGATGTCCCGCCGACTGAGCAGCCGCCAGCATTGTTAACACCTGTCCAGGGTTCGGGTAACGACACTATGGACAAACCTCTTGACATAGAAAAGTGCAGGCACACAACTTCGCAAGTTTTCCTTACTCAAGTGCTAAAGCCAAGCGCGGCTTTGAACACGCAACTCCTGAATGGGGACGAAAACAGCCTTCTTTCTGCGTTCGACATTGTACAAACCACGAAGTACTATTGCATTGAGGCAACACAAACTGTGGAGCCGCAGCAGCTGGAAAAGCCCGATAATTATATTACGAGCAGTCATTATGTCCCAACAATGACTGACCCATCCACAGGGGCTGTGCCACTCGACGACACTACAACAGAAGCTCCATTTGCAGAGCCCCAAACGGAATTGAGCTCAACAGAGCCATTGGATAAGCAGGAGGGCTCTGCAGAGCACAGACCGGAAGACGACGAGTCGGCGAAGGACGGTGCGAATGAAAGCGACAGCGAGGGCGAGGATGACAACGATTCGGAAAATGAAGATTACGACAGTGACAACAGCTCTGATGAAATTGATTTAATCTACAAGACTTTGTACACCACATATACATACCTGACAACTTTCTTCCAAGGTGACTCCACCACGGTGTCTAGCCACACCGAGATCGTTACTAATGTAATTACCTCTACGGTCGGAGCTGACGAGGAAGTTGACACAAAACCCACCGGGGTCGTCGCTCAGATTGGAGAAAATGAAATATCAGCTACTCAAACTCAGCCCAGGGACGTGAAGACGTCATCTATGAGTTCCAAATACACAATTCCTGAGGAACTTGAAAGTTTGTTGCATGTTGCTTCACCCGACCAAACGGAAAAGGATCCAGACACTGACGATCCAGTGAGCGGCAGCAAACGAACAATGTATCTGGATGACGAAAAGTATACAAAGACTTTTTTCACAACATACACGTACTATACAACTATTTTCGCTGACAGTGAAACAGAAATAATGTCGCGTACGGAAGTGGTCACCAATTACATAACCGAGCCGGCTCTGGCATTGTCGAGTGCACAACCGACAACCACATCTGAAACAAAGGTTTCAGGAACCGTGGTTCCGAGCACCTCACACTCGATGACATCCTTATCGGTTGACGGTGATATCACAAAGATTGACACCAAGGCTGATGAGGAACGTGTCACTCTGGTGACGGATGTGCGGTCAAGTAGCTCGAATGGAGAACAGCAGGTGATTGGTCGGAACAGGGATACCATAGATGATCAAGTGAGTTCGGAAAGTAACACCGATGAAATAATACCCTCAGCCACACTGCTTCTTCAAACCAGCTTTACGACATTCACCTTCTACACTACGATGTATGTTGGGGACATGACGAACGTGGCTAGCCGCCTTGAGACAGTCACCAACGTAGCCACCGAAACCCTGCAGCCTACGAAAATGTTGAGCATTGAGGAGGCCACAGTGCCGATTACATATTTCACCACTTTCACATACTGGACAAAGTTGGCTAAAGATGGAGAGATTACCACTCTTAGCAGAGAGGAAACCATATCTAATGTGATTGAACCAACAAACCAAGTTTCGATTTTAAGAGACGACTCGTTGCTGACGACAGGGAGCGGGTCCACCGATATGGATTATAGGTCAACAACAGCGACAATGGTCGAGGGAGCAAATCAAACTATTGCCACTGGTGCATCATCCGACCTCACCACGTACTACACCACATACACGTATTATACGACCTCGTATGGAGCTAATAGTACCATCACGGACTCACGCTTCGAGACAGTAACAAATGTGGTGGCACCGATGAGTACTGTCATCACCCCATCGCCAGCAAATGGCCTCGTAACAGAACTACTGTCAGGAGAGTCCGTGAAGGACACCAAAGAGCAGGAGGGTTCAGCCAATATATCTGACTTAATACTGTATGACTATAAGCATATCATTGATGCTGACGGTGTGAGCACTTTATATTTTACAACCCAGATTGTATCCACGCTCAACGGTGAAGGCAATGTCATCGAGATCACCAGCAGCACCTCCAGCCTGTACATCGACGAAACCAAAAAAGCCAATTTAGCCACACTCCTACCAAGCGATGCTGTCGACGAAAGCTTATCTGCCTCCAGACAATACAAGACAGGCTTGGTGCGGCTTATTGAAGGCACTCGAATCGGAAACAGTACAACTACTCTTTACCAGTCGAAGGTCATTGGAACTGTAATTGAGAACCGATATGCGCAGATTATAGAAAGTACTTCAAGCTTCCTCTTCCAAAAAACAATCGCTCCAACCGCTGAAATATTTCCCACTGCCACTTTGGGGTCGACTATGACTAGAACGGTGAGTCCCTCAATTTTAATGGAAGGAAGCATCGATCCCAAAGACGGTGAGCAAGAGGAACAGACGACCGAGTCGGAGAGTGATGCTGGTGACAATGATAACACCACCCAGGAGCCATCCCAAGAAACGAAGCGAACATTTGCGCCTGTAATAAGACCATTCGCGTCCCGTAATAGACCCACTTTTGCACCAAAACAGAAGACTATAAGCCCGAGTAGTGCCACTATTATAACCCGATCAGATATAACGCCAACTATCACTGCAACTCCAGCCCTGAAAACCGTCGGAAGATACAGCTCATCGCGCAGAGGACCCATCTCGAACGCACCAATCAACCCAAATGATTCGAGCTCGTCGAGACGTACGTTTGGACGGCCGCTCAAGGCTTCTGGAGGCAGTACTGGACTCACTGACTTGGGCGGCAGTCTCCAAACAAGTACTGGATTTGCGCCCTCCAGAAATCGGTTCGCGTCCTCATCGCGCACTGCTCCAATTTTAAGTTCCAGGCGGTTAGGAAATAATGCTTCTTATCGTCCATCTAGTGGCCTTGGGTTCCGTGCCTCCGGAATAAGCCTGGGTAACTCCAAGTTGCGCATAAGACCAACCACTTCACTATCTGCGACAATTGCGCAATCGGTAACGACAACAACAAGTCCCTCGGACTCTAGCGTCGACGAGGAGCACTCCACTGATGAATCACTACAAATAAATGATGAAGAAGAAACAACTTCGGAAAATTCTCGACGTAATCAAAACCCCTTATTGCGTTTCCGACGCCCATTGAATAGGCCTAGTGGGTTTACACCCATTCCACGTCCAAACGCCGGCAGCGGCAACTCTCCTACCATTTCACCTAGACGAAATCCATTGTCGGCTCGGGCAAAACCGTCGTCCACGACAACTACTACTACAACGACTGCCAAGCCTCGGCCCCGCAGTTTCCAACGACCAACCATCTCCAGTCTTCAGGCACGTTCTAGACCACAAAGTAGCCTCTTTCCACCTCGTGGACTATTCCAAAACCAGCAGCAGCAAAAGGACGACGCTGTTTCAGAAGCAAAGCAAGGCGCTGGTGAGCCCGAAGCTGACTCCGAATACGATGACGATGATGATTCGGAGGATGATGGAGACGATGAAGGCCAAGACGAAGTCAATCGCCGTAGGCGCTCCAACAACAAACTTGCCAAGTCGAAATCGCATGCTCGGGTACGCCGCCAAGCAGATGCTTTGAACAGAAATCGATTCCGATTCCGTCGACCAAGCACATCGACCGTACCGGCTACAGAAGAACAAACCACATCCAACCACGATGACCTCAGTGATACCACTGTAAATCCTCGTGGCAAATCTAGCTCACGCTTTGGATCTAGGTACCAACTGTCACGGGGTCAGCATACACAACACACGCAGGCATCCACGACTAGTTCGACAGCCACCAATCTCAGATCAATACGTCCAACCAGACCCACATCTCCCCGCACCCAATTTACCCTTAGGGAGAAAGACACTACACCCAAAGTTTCCACAAGACCAGGCTCCAACTTTCGACGCCAACAGCCATCCGGCAGTACTTCTGTCAGACGAACACCTGGATCAACCAGTCGGCGATTGAAGAGTTACAGTAATCTTAACAACAACGTTGACAGCCCTGGACTGCGCTCAACGGGATCTGCCCGCTCACGAAATGGCAACTCAAATGCCTCCACCAGGTCGAGGGGCTCTGTACGTGGCCGAAATCGCAACGAGTACATCTCGGATCTGCAATCTACTGAGCTGGGCAGCCAGACCATCACAGTTACTCACCTTATACCAGCGGAGGTTACCGTGCCGGTCGTGAACGGGCAAGTCACCGAATATAAGAATATAGTGACTGCTAAGACCAGCACGGAGGTTCTGGGCCCACATCAATACACTCAGAGCGTGGGAACCAATGGCCAGACTTCCATATTTCTAACGCGCGAAGACTCAAGTGTGAATGTGGCTGGTGTTACGGAGCTCACGCGCTATCTCCTGCACGATTCGTCGACTACGACGGTAACGTTTACTCCCACCACTATCCGTGGCCGTAAAACATCGTTCTCCCACGTCCTCCCGTCCACAGTGTACTCTGTGGAGACCCTTGTCTCTACAATACAGCCCCAAATCTCTGCCAACGCACCGCTCGCCAACATTTTGCTGTCCCAGCTGCTGTTGGGCAATCTCAATTTGCCAGCCAACCCTCTAATAGGTGCGCTTGGCCAGCAACAGGATGCGGTTGGGATGCCAGTCGTAGCACCCACACCCATCCAGGCAGTCACCGAGTATCGTACCCACACGTCCACCTACGTCACTACCATCTTCGACGGCAAGTCTACGATCGTTCCTGTGACGTTCCAGGGCAAGAAAATCCTTACCACTGTCTACGATACGACTGCACAAACAATAACAGCGACGGAATATAGTGTGGACACGATAATAAACACGCCCACGCAGCAGCAGCAACAACAGCAGCAGCAGTCTATTGGTCAGGTGGCGCAGGTCAACAGTTTGCTGCTCCAGCAGCTGCTCCTGCAACAACAGCAGCAGGCGCCACAGCCTCAGGCGATTTCACATACCTCATCGCCGCAAATATTTTTGAGCGATAATCTACAGGACTTGGAGGATGCAGCTCGTGTTGGAACCGAACTTGATGGCCGCGATAATATCGATGATATAATTGCTCCAGTCACTGACAGTGAAACGCAGTCCAGCAAGAGCGGTCGCAAGAAATCACGAAAAACCGGAAAGGGCCAAAAACGACACAAACAATCACAGCTGTTGCCCCAGGAGGAAAGCAGTGTGGTGACGCTCTACGTATCAGGCCGCAGGCCAGGCGAATTCAGCACTATTTTATCCACGGTGCAGAACGGCTATGATCATGCGGCCTCCTTGCAAAAGCGACAAGCCTTTGACCAAATGCAGCAGACGGTGGCACTAGATAGCCCTGAGGATTTATACCAGTCCGAGGGCAGTGAAGCTGTCCAATTGTATTTGCCACTCAAGCCCGCAGCAGAGAAAAACCCGGAGTATTATCAGCTTCAGCTTGAGCAAAATTCTCTAATCACCGATTTCGGTGATGACAAAGAGGCACAAGGTCGAACAGCATCTTTGGAAAGCATTGTGGGTGATGTGGGTCTCTGGTATGCCAAGTCCACGTCCCAAACGTTGCTTGCGGCATCAACAAATGATGCTCCAGCAGCTGACAGCACGAAATCGTTACATTTTTTAGTCTAAATGACCTCGCTGAGTTGTCCCCACTACAGTTGCAGGTCACAAAAGTCTGTTTTACCAAACTCTGCACAAGGAATGTCAGAACCGGTCCCTTAGAAACACACAAAAGAGCGAAACGTGAAACCTTTCTAGATTCGACAATTACCAATTCAAAAACGACCGAGAAGTCACACAGGCGTCGCCTGCGAAAAGTGGTTGTGCGGCGCAAACCCCTGGAAAATGTCCCATCACTAGTCAATAATCAAAATAGCAACGGCAGTCTTCCCACTTCGCAGACTTCGCAGCCAAAGAAACATCGTGTGGTAATATTTAAGCATAGAATTGCCAATCATACTCTTACCAGTGCCTGGAGGCAGTCAGGCATAAAGAACCCGAATCGGAGCGACGAGCAAAAGCAGCGCTCGCCAATGGCGGCACCGGCTACCGCTGTTCCATCCAAGAGCCGTCACAAGAGCAGGACCAAGATCCCGAGAAAGCGCAAGCAAAAGCAGTTGCCACACCAATCAGCAAGCACTCAGACCGTAGTGGACGTATCGACAATTACGACAACAAGCACTGAACTCCATACACGAACATACACATATATCGTAGACCGCGTGCACGATGACCAACACGAAGTGCAGTCCAAATCAACTTTCAGTCGGGTCGTAACCCGAACAGTACCGCTCACTCTGACCATCACATCTAGCCATTTAACAATAGTTTCAGTTATGCCCACGCAAATGCCGAGCAGCCCATACTTCTAATTCCGATTTACTGACCGAATGCACGACTAAGTGTATGTTTTCCAAGAGCAGATAAGAAACTTATGTGTAAGCTAATTGTTAAATAATGTACCTATTTGTAATACTTAACATAGTGCGTAAGTGTTTCATACTGGGTCTACTCTGAATGTATATATATAAATGATTAGCAGTACTTATCTATAATCTATGCAAAGGCAGCACCCATAAGCTAGATCGTGTTTGTATGTACATATTTGTAGTATATATACACATTTTTGGACAATAAAATTATTTCTGTTTTGTAAAATTGAGAGCCTCCTTTTATCTATAGGAACATACTAGATACTTGGCGATATAGTTTGTCGGCATCAGGTAAACGTGCTTACCTGGACGGGGGACGGCTATAAATTGTACATTTACTCAATAGTTTCTATTGCCGGTCCTGAAATATGAGTATTGCGAGTGCCTCGCACAGATGTATCCCTGTATATAAACGTGTCTGTACATACTCATAGCCCTACATACCATATTATGAGATTCAGTCAATAGGTCAATAGCCTTACATCTGCAACGTAAACTCTTTTAAAATCGATGCAGGACACCAAAATAAGCACGTTGAGCCGTTAAATGCACACGCAATGCGCGAATCAACTGACACTAGGTACCACCTATTAGACGCCCAAAACCAAGTAGATGTGTCTGAGAAAAGCTGGGACGAGGCGAGGTATAATCTTGCGACGCACGTTATGTCGAATGGAGTTGAATTGATAATTGCCAGCGAAAAAGTAAAGCACGTCGAAAAACAAGTCCCCAGTCACCACAGCCAGACGGTGTCCTTGGCACAGAGTGCCCTAAAACCTCTCACTCTTGCCCCAAGCACCCTGAAGAACCAGATGATTTTGGCCATTCCCTCGTCAAAGCAGGTAACTACTACATTCTGATCCATTGCGCTACTAGAAATTCCGACCATCTTAATGTCTTAGGACAAGCTTACCATTCCCATCAACGATAATCAATTCATCACAAAAACATGCCTAACCACTTACACATATCGCACCACCTACCTTGAGAATGGAAGCACCACGGTGGAAAGTAAGGAGCGGGTTATATCAAATCGACACACCGAAGAGCGAAACTATTTGCGTGCTAGTACCATTTTGCCAACTGATGTGACTCTCTCACGGGTAAGTACATCCTCATCCTGCCAGATGTCGCATAACTTTTCCGCTTCACCCATTTTCAGACTCCTCAGCTGGTAGTTGGTGTCTTTCCCACTACGTATCATTATTATAATACCATAATCGATATGGAGAGGGGGGAACCCGAGCCGCTGGTCATCACATCCAAGTACACCGTAATAAACACAGTCACTGGCCCAGAAGATTACATTTCGTATCTGCAGCCCTCGGAGGAAGCCACACCGACGCAGGACACAAACACCTATTTCAGTCGCATAACCTTGACTAGGACCATTCAGGAAGAGTCCGACGCGCCGAGTATTGTATCTAGTGAGAACATTCTTACCCAGGTGATCATTACGGAATCACTACCAGCTCGCGGGGCTGCCACCCACACAGGTTTGATGACGAGAGAGGAGCACAACGACTTACACATCTATGCCACAAAAACGTTTCTAACAACTTTTACGTTTTACACTACTTTAGTGGATAGTAATAAGGTTGACAGGATGACAGCGTTAGGAAATGAGATCGCCGAGCAGACTCCGTCCGTCCACACACGGGTAATAGAAAATATCGTCACCGACACTGTGGCCAGTTCACTACTAAGGCCGGAGCTAATCTCCAAGTTTCGCACGGAACTAGTGCAGAAAAAGGGAAAGGTGATTGTGACGATGGCAACACTTTTGGGCGGACAAACCCTCCAAGTGACAGCAGTAAAGATTTTGAAAGATTCACCCACAAAGACCGTTGCCAGCAAACAGTCAGTAGACTTTAAATCGAAATCGAAAAACAGTGTCAAGGTAAAAAGCAAAGTCCCGACTCCGTCAGTTGACCTAGGACCGAGCTCCGTCTCACTAAAAAGCGTGGTGAAAGAAACGCAAATTCTAAACGAGTTGACCCAGCAGCATTCTGCTTCCGCTATACTGGGAGACCTGAGCTTATCCGAATCCGAGAACAAGGACGTATATGTAAAGCCCAGTCAAGACTTTAAGCCCTTGACCCAGTCGGGGCCAGTTCAACAGCTAATTGGGAACTTTGACTTAAAGCGACTCCGTCCAATGCTTAATGCCATGGCTGATTTGCTGCAGAAGAACCTCGTAAAGAGACCTTTCCCAGAACCCTCTGGCCAAACGCCAATCCGGCAAAATCTAGATGCGAACGCACCTCCGAGCGCTCAAAGCTCTGCCATCAAAAATGTGACCGCGCTCTCCAATGTCGAGAGGCCAGTTTATATACCTCTTCAGATAAACGGAAATGGGCAAATCGGTAGCACTCAGTCCCCTATCGACAGCTACCCGCAGACCAGCGCCAGTGGCGCTGTAAATAAGCTAACGGCGCATAGTCTACACATACATCCGCCTCTGGAGCTGCCGAATCTAGCAGGTGACGATAACTGGTTGTTGCAAGCACCGAAGAATGTTTCCCATTATCGGCACTCACTGAGCAGTGCAGAAGCCTATCAGGCTTCATTGCTTAACAACGGCATTTCGATTAGACCAGGCGAGATTATAACTGCAAATGCCGATGTGATTATTGGCAGGCCAAGTGGGATTGACTTTCGCAGTGAAGAGGGCAATGGCTCGTTGTCCTTCTCCGATCACACTCAGCACAGTTCGGCGCCGCTAAAAAAGAAAATGGCGCATCCCAGCATTCCGCTGCTTCTGCCGCCGCCACCAGTGCAGGCCCGTCCATACCCCATACCGCTGGTATCAACCTCCCCCCATGAACGACTCAACTCTTACAGAGGAGCTGTCGATAATTATGACAATATACTTAAGCCGCCTCCGCCTGTGCCCACACTTAGCCCACATTCCGTGTCCCCAAGCCAATCCTCGAAATATCTTCTGCGTCACCCAGTGCCTTTGCTGTCTCCATCCCCACCCATACCGGTACTGGGGCCAGGACCAAACTTCAGATCGCGCTTCCCTCCCCAAATGCAGAAGGAAATCGTTGGCGGCTACGGGAACCATATTTACGGTTCGCCACAAATCGCTAACTTAAATTCGGAACTGAACAACAATGAGATTCTGGAGATTAGGCAAATTCCTGAAATATTTAGCACTAGCCTGCCAGCGCTGACTAGTTATCCCCATTTGGGAAGTAATCACTACTATTACAAGCCGTTCCTGCAGACGCCTGTTCAGCAGCTTAAGCCAACTGTAACATATCGATCACTGCCCGCTGCATCCACCTTTTCGGCACTTCTTAAAAAAGATGTGCTTAGCCATACCGTTAATATGCACGCTCCGCCGCTGACGTTTAAAAAGGAATCGGAGAATTTTCCGGCTCCTACAGCGGTCCAGGGCCACGTGGCCCATATACCGATGCCTCTGATTAAAATACCGCTGCACGAAGCCAACGTGGAAGTGCGTCTGACGCCGCAAAATAACAGAGTAGTTCTTGTCCCAAGTGATCAGCCACACTCAACTCCCGCCTTTTACTCCAGCTCCGGTTTAGCTGGCGGCACATTGAAAAAGCGAAATCAGAACGTCGTTCTTGACTTGGACTCATCATCTAATGGGTTGGCTGCCCGACCTGGCATCAAATTGAATTGGAGCCCTTCACCCAGTAGCCCTGACGATGAGTTTACAGATCTATCAGCATCAGATACGAGGAAAACTCATCTAATTCAGTCCCCAGTGGTAAACAGTGACAGAAACATACCCATACATGAATTGATTCATAAGAACAGCGAGGCTTTTTCAACGGAGCAGGACCAAAAGACCGCTTACACTTCCTATGCCTTGCACATTTCTAATTTGAGTTCCCCAATCCCCGAATCTTCTGTGGACAAGCCCAATTCACCTACCAATTATTGGCTATCTGTTATTAAGGAGAAGGATGGCTATCGGGGACAACCATTCATGGCCAGAAATCGGACTGATTCACACAAGAAGGCCAGTTTAATGAGCCAAAGCGATGCTCATAAGATATTTGTGGCCAAAGGCGAACACTTCCACTTGAGGCCGTACACGGAGCCTATAATGGCCTCCGACCCAACGCCAACAGAAACTACTGAAGCTGCTAGTGCTGCTTCTGTGTCACCTACACAAACTAATTCAGACTTTGCCACACATCTGTTGCCTCCAGCACCTCCTGTATCCTTAGACTCGCTCCCACAAAAGTCAACAGTCAAATATGTTTTTGGCCTGCAACCACCTTTACCGTCAGCTACATCAACCGATTCCAACACTTATTCCACATTATCAAAGCCACTGGCAACTTCCACTTCTCTAGGAACACGCGTGACCAGTCCCAGTTCGAGCTCAGCAATTCCCGCTCGGCACTCGGCGCCACCAAGGCCACCACAAACGAGAAAGATATCCACTATCAACGCCAGTCGACCCAGAAATAGTTGGTTGCAGACACCAAAAGAGAAAATCGAAAAACTCGAGCCCTCGGAGATCCCAGAGTCAAGTCTTACGCATGGACAAAATAGTTCAGAACACGTAATCCCCACAGCCGTCTATACTAACAAGCCACCAAGCTCCATTTGGACTTTGCGACCAACCAGTACCAAAAAACACCACGACAATGACTTACTTACTATTCTTCCTCCATCTAAGAACGTGGACCGAAAAAAAAGTGTGTTGTCTAGTCCAAGCAAAATTGCATTGGAGTCCTCAGAGTTGGGAGTAATCGATATGTCGACAGGAGCAGGTGCGCCCATAATGTTACGCACCACAACTACAGTTGGCACTAACTTGACGAATTCGATAACAAACTCGTTGGTGCACAAGACAGACAGCCTGCTAAGCGAACCGTTTAACGTGGCTCCCACCATAAAAACTGCGGCCTCCCCAAAGCCCTCTCATCGCAGCAGCAGCCCCAAGGTCTCTGAAATGGCCATCCACAAATCGTTACCCAGTTCGCCATTGGAGTCCCGCAGTAAAGTGGCAAAAAACAGGAACCAGTCACAAAAATCATTCGTTGTTCCCTCGCCTAGTCCAACCACACCGATCGTACCGACATCGTTGCATACAAGTACCCCGCCCAAGCAAGCAGTACAAGTGGTAATAGAATCAGTTGGCAAGGCCACCGTAGATGTGCACCATCTCAGACCTAATGCGAAGAATACTTATCACAAGAACGTTGATCTTCCTAAGACACCAACGCCGAACCGTGCCGAAAGCGAAAGCATGGACAGCGTCCACGTGGGCTTTTACCCAGATATTCTCCCAGACTACGGATTTGAAAATGTTGCTAGAGATGAGGAAATCCTTCCAGCAATCGACTCGAACAGTGTTCTCTTAGGTGGTGTTTTGATTGAGACCTCTCCAAAAACGCACTACGTGAAAAACGCAACCACCGCCCATAATAACGCTTGCATCCCCGCTTGTAAGTCAAGCAAAAATGAAATATGCACCACCGTTACCTTTGGATCCGAATCTGAAAGCCACTGCGATTGTCGACCAGGCTTTGCCCGCATGTTCCCGGACCGTCCGTGCAAGCGTATGTCTCCCCAACAACTGTGTCCCAATACGCTCATTTCTTACGTATGTGTTTTGCATTGCAGCTACCTACACCTATGAACTGCAAGTCGAGACCAGCCGAGTGGGAAACTATTTGCTCAAGTTCAGCGATGCACTCAGAAGTAATTCGTCCACTGAGTATCGCCACCTCAGCTCCATAATTCTGGACGCAGTCGATCGCATGATAATGCAGTCGGACTTCCGGGACGTATACCATGGCGTGCAGCTGCGAAGCTTCTCCCGCGACCAGGACGACGCCGTCACTGGTAGCTTTCTGCTGCAGCTGTCTGAGAACAGTGACGAAAGGCGTCTGGAGAACGTTTTCAAGAAGTATTTGCGCCAAAGCAACTTCAGCATCGGCGGAACCGAGCTGTATACCTCAAAGAAGGGCATCAACTTGTTGTCGATCAGGGGTAATAGCAGGGCGACGCAATGCGGGTAGTGACTAACCATATCATTCCTTTCAGATTTTGACGAGTGCAGCCACGCAGAGTTCAACGATTGCTCGGCCAACGCCCACTGCTTCAACTTAGTGGGCAGCTACACCTGCAGCTGCAACGATGGCTTTGTGGATGTGTCCGAAAACGCCGTTTACTCGGGTCGCCAGTGTTCGGATAGCATAATTGGATGCGACAAATGCAACTACCATGGCAGGTGCCTTGCGCCGCCAGCGGGGAAAATGGAACGTAATGAAACGGTGACAACGGTATGCAGGTGCTTTGCCTGGCATGCGGGAGCCACATGTCAATTGAACCTCAAGATTCTTCTCATCTGTCTCATTGCCATCGGCACCGTGTTGCTCATTTTGCTGCTGTTTTGCATCCTACTGATGTACATAAGGCGCAGGAACTACAACGGCAACACAGCCAGCCCCATATTTATTACAGCATCGACAATACACCCCAGCATGCTGTCATCGTCCGGCAAGAAATCTCGACTATCGGCCTCGCTAATCGAGCGATCCAGCATTGACAAGCATGCCATTTTGAATGACTCCAGCAGTGAGACCAGCCACAGCTCTGCGTCCTATTTGCACAAGGTAAGGCCAGGGTTGTCCCAGACTATGCTTCTCCCATGGTTTACCATTCCGCCCTTCCTAGGACTCCTTGGACGGCAATGTGAGGAAAGAAAAGACCAAGCCAGAAGCCTTCACCCACTCAAATGTTATACACAAGTACAAGAACAAGCCCTTGCGGAATAAATATGACGCCCTCGCCCCAAGGGAAACAGCTGCAGAGCAGTCACATGCTACCCGCTCGATCCTAACAGCTGGTCACGTGGCTGTGGATCCGGAGCAGGCCGATCGATCACTGACTTTTATGATACCACGTGCCAAGTACTACCACCCCTCTGTTTTCCAACATTCCCAACTGATGCAGCACCACCAAATCACAATGGCGAGGCAGAGCAATAACCTTGAGTCTCCGTTTGCTAGTCAAGCAGACTTTTCAACGTTTACCGACAAGTCGAAGCAAATAAAGATGGCGCCTGGACTGGGTGCGGGACCCGCCTCCAAGGACTGCACCGTGCCCATTAGTGCACTGGTATCTGCGGGCTTCGAAGTCTCAGCAATCGTTAGCGATCACGTAGGAGGCTCCGGCTCCGCGACCATAGCAGATACATTGGATGCACATGGAAGTGAAGCCAGATCAAATGGGGCGCGCTCCTTTGACGAAACAACAGTTCAGGCCGTAACCAAATCCATGAACCTAAATTTCGACATGCAAGCCGAGAGCCATACAAATGAGGTACCCAATCCAATTAAAAAAGCGAGAGCGAGAACGTGAGCTAAAGTCGGCCATGCTTGGCTCCGTTAGTCAGGGGAAAAATGAAAATTTAGAAAAAAAAAAACCGAAAATTTTATATAGTTTATGAAATATTTATTTGGAGCGACACATCAATGCCTGCCATTCGCTTTTTATAGAACAGTTTTCTGTAAGCTCCAATTTTGGCATACTCTTTCCAGCATTTCGGCTAGTATCTCACCAATCGCAAAATCACAAAAAATAGTCTAGTGGGCTAAGATCACATGATCTTGGCGGATCCAAATCGTAAGGTAAATTGCTCACCAAACTCGCCTCTCAATTGAATTGGTTCTTGTTGAAACCACATGTAAACCAATGTTCCAGTCCTCCACTTTGGGCAAAAAAGTCGGTAAGATTCATACTTTTTGAAAAAGTACGGTCAAATGATGCCGCCGGCCACCAAACTGCATCCAACAGTGCATTTTCAAGGTGCATTGGCAGCTCTGGAACTGCCTCTAGCTGCTCTTCAGACCCAATTCGGCAATTCTGTTTGTTGACGTACCTATTGAGCCAACAATGTGCTTCGTCGCTGAAGATAATTTTTCGATTTCTCACAAGGCACGAATTTTGATAATGAAATTCAATAATTTGGAAGCGCTGGTCTATTTGTGAAATTGCGAACTTTACTGAGCATTTTTGGCGTTGCCACATGCTACAAATCACTCCTGAAGTGTCAATAGAGACTAGTTTGCTTAGAAACAGACAGACAGACGGACGGACAAAGCTTAATCGACTCAGCTCGTCACCCTGATCAAGAATATATATAGTTTATAGGGTCGGAAATGAATATTTCAGCCTTCAGATGTGGATCATGACATCTATGGAGGCCACACTACTATCAAGGCATCTTAAAAAATCAATGGAGCTAAATAAGTACGGCAGAAAGTGTCCTAATTGGCCTCCTAAGTCAGGCTACTCTTGATATATGTAATTTTTTATACCCTTGCAAAGGGTATTATTATTTAACCCAGAAGTTTGCAACGCATAGAAATATTCATTCGACGAGCTGAGTCGATTTAGCTTTGTCCGTTCGTCTGTCTGTCTGTCTGCTTCTACGCAAACTAGTCTCTCAGTTTTAAAGCTAACGAGCTGAAACTTTGCACAGAGTCTTCTTTTTACTGCACACTGCTAATATGTCGGAGCCGACCAGATCGGATGACTATATCTTATACCTGCCATAGGAACTATCGGTCGAAAAGTGGGTTTTAATGAGAAAAACTTTTTTGTTTTTAATTTTAACGTCTCCGAACTCAGCATTTATTAAGAGTAGATAGTAGCATACACAGATTCGCTAGTTTTGGTAAGAATCGGATGACTATACCTTAAAACTGCCATAGACACCATCGGTCGGAAAATGGGTTTTATATAAAAAAATTGTTGATTTTAATGCTGGCGTTCTGAAACTCTAATGTATTAAAACATTTGCAAGGGTATAAAAACTTCGGCACAGACGAAGTAAGCTTTGCCTTCTCGTTATTGTTTAAATATAAAAGATTGACAACAGAGTGATTACATGTTTTGGCTGGCTAAGTTAAACACATAACAATTTATGCTATCAAGAAGCCTCTTAACATTTCCTATAAAAATTTAGAGTGACAATCTAGTTCTCCGCCCATTAATTTAAATTTTACTTTCGATTTGAACAGGTTATACATAGCTCTGCCCAAAAAGCTGATATAAATGCAAAAAATTCTTATAATAAATATATGCCTAGGTGGTTCCAATCGAAATTCGACAACCACACTAGCTAGTAGAGAATGATTTATTTTTAGAAAATTACTATAAAACTAGAATTGTCTGACTTTGGAATCCGATTCAGCACTATTTTCCGTAGTTTTAAAGCGTTTTTGATTTTTAAAAGATCAACTACCACACACTGTCGCCAATAGCTCCTAAATCCAGATATTTATGCCAAGTGTGGCCCCCAAAATTTCTAGAGAGCCAGAAATTTAACCAATTCGCTTTTCCGCTATATATTGGAAGCAAGTGCTGATGTAACAAACCCTATGATGCAGTTTTATTTAGTGCCATCCATATAAACATTATTAGATCGAAATAGGCCTGCACCGAAAACACTGTTGGGTTGTGTAATATACATAGATATATTAGTTAATAGTTTGAGTGTAATATATTCAAAATTGTAGGGGAAAGAGACGTGGAAAAATCGAGCTAGATCTGGTGCAGACAATAGTGGTATACATTCGAAATTAGGTGGCTCAAACTTTTATAGATTGTGAGATCGAGGTGGGAATACAGAACTCTGGGCGAATTCTAGGAATTATTACAGTTTTTCTTACTGCAGACTCGTTTGTAAAAAGCACTTGTCAGATATCTGTAAAGAGCTTATCTAAAGATTTGATTGGTGAGCATGGAGAATATACCCTTAAGATTGTCATGTATCTCTAAAGAGATCCTCTGACGACAGTGTAATATATATCGGATTTCTGGATTTTTTTTTGTTAGTCCAAACAAGTGAGAAAGTCGCTCAAGGCCAACAGGGACTTGAATTTGAAAATGATTTTAGTTACGAACCTAATTGCTAAAATATTATTTCTAATTTATCTGGCGATCTTTCCAATGCTTAATTACCGAGTTCTTCTTTTACTTGTTTTCTTTTAAATTTCGAAGCTATTATAATTTCGTTGTTCTTTGCTGGACCACCTCTGAATAATACGATTTGACCTAAAGTCCGATATCTAGTAATCTCTAAGTATTTAGAAAATTTATCCATCTGGGTCTATTTGATAAGAGTGTCTCTTTAGAGAATGATGGTAGAGATATTTGAAAAGACTCGTCAATTTCCGTTTACACTCGTCCAAATATTCGCTTTATTTTTATTTAGGAAGCAAACACAATGGCCGAGAGAGATTTGGGCTCCACCTTTTTACTGCCGCACACGCACCTTTACAAGCCAGACAAGGTAAGTGGTGCCTTGACGGAATGAGTCATCATGTCACTTCATTGATTTGTAATATTCGTTCTAATTCAGATGGAGAGCGACATGTCCGGATTTGACTCCATTTAAATACTGACGACAACCCCCCGGACTCCACACTAAACAGCCGGGATTCAACAGAACGTGTAAATACTTAGGTAGACCTATTTAAAACTACGCCAGTTTCGAGCTTACATAATCGTGCTGCATTTCATCCGCCTGTGCGGGCCAATATTTTATAAAGCAATTCATAGTTTATCCTACTGAACTTAGCCAAATGCATTTATACACATTAGATTAGAGTAATTGTAATTTGTTAGCACATTCGATATCAACTCCATTGATTTTCATGCGGAAAAGCACGAGTTTCATTCGATGCGATATGAAAGAAGCGTGATTTGCCGGTGTACATAATAGAATATAGCGTTAAGACAGTCTCTTGTATTTATTGAACCCTAATCTAAAATTTTGATAACTTAATAATGTGCCAAGTTGTTTTGTTTGTAAGCGCGGACGAAAATAAAATATACATATGCATTTAACTGTGGTTTCAAATTCGAGGTATATTGAGAAACTGCTGTCACAGTTCTGTGATCTTTTGTCTTCTGCTTTTAAAAAAACAAAATACAGATGATCGAGCAGTGTGACCTGCCTCCAACTAAAGCCGGGTATCCAGCACCGCGGAAACTAAAAATTCCTGTCAAACTTCATATAAAAAAAACTGTGGCAGGAATTTTTAGTTTGCCTTTTCGTTGCTTGTGTATCCAGCAACATGAACGTAATCCACAGTTTCTTATCCATAGTTGACATATCGATAGCGTGTGTGGATGGAGAGAACAGCTGATGCACAGCGCAGGAATATATTGCCAACAATTATTTTGGATGTGATAAGCGAAAATTTTGGGGGGAATGCTTTTATATTTTGTTTGTTATAAGCTGTCATCTGGCTGGGGAACCATCAGCGTGCTAGGATTGGTAGGGGATGGTTTCAAAGGCACCCTTATGCCAAATTGATGAGGCCGCCAGACGGATGCTTTCCATAGACACAAAGGTCGGAGAGATGTCGTCCGTTAAGATGCCTCCTTAATCTGTGTGTCGCCAGATCATGGGCAAATCTATTAGAGTGGTGCACTTTGGTCATGATACCTGCATACCTTTGTGTGCATATTAATTTGGGCGCATAAAGGCGAAGCGTCCACGCCGCGGTATGTAGTTGTATGCATCACATACCAGGGACCCACATAGATGCCTCTAGTTTCTTGAGGGCAGTGGATCATGTAGTACCCCATAACGGAATCGCCCAGATCCACCGCTTCGAGGCTTAAGAAGCCCATGGAGCTGCAACAGTAGCCACTGCCCGAGTCACATGGACGTTCCTAATCAAGCTTCGCGACGCGTCGGTTCAGAGACACGCCAAGGTATTAAGCCACGTTATCCGTACTGATCTGGCCATTGAGTTGACAAAATCCTTAATATAAATGCGGATGTTTTTAGGCAATCTTGTATCCAACGATGAGAGACGTACAACCAAGAGGTCATACTACTTTGGAGAAGATGGCATTATAAAGTAATGCAGTTAACAACATGCTGCAGTGATGTTTTGTGCCATCCGGGACACGCATCAAAGTGCCATGCCAGCGGTTTATCATCCCCAAGTATTAAAGTATGTAGCACATACTCCGAGCAGCATGCTTCCTCCAGAAAATACTATTCATTTTTTTAAATTTATTTAAATTCAAATAGTTAACAGTGCTTAACAGCTGATTGATCAGAGTGACCTTCCACCCTTTCGGTGCGTGGTCACACTGTTTTAGTTATGTTCCACACACACAAGAAATAAATAGCAAATTCCTGGCAGGAATTTTCCGCAGTGCTGGATACAGGCCTTTAACCTAAATAAATTCAACTAAATCCAACTACTTCCAACTGAAACCAAATAATTCCAACTACATGCAACTAAATCCTACTACTTCTAACTACTTCCAACTGAACCTAAATAAATCCAACTATATCCAACTACTTACAACTGAAACCAAATAATTCCAACTACATGCAACTAAATCCTACTACTTCCAACTACTTCCAACTGAACCTAAATAAATCCAACTATATCAACTAAATCCAACTACTTCCAACTGAACCTAAATAAATCTAACTATATCCAGCTAAATCCAACTACTTCCAACTGAACCTAAATAAATCCAACTACATCCAACTAAATCCAACTACTTCCAACTACTTCCAACTGAACCTAAATAAATCCAACTATATCCAACTACTTACAACTGAAACCAAATAATTCCAACTACATGCAACTAAATCCTACTACTTCCAACTACTTACAACTGAACCTAAATAAATCCAACTATATCCAACTAAATCCAACTACTTCCAACTACTTCCAACTACTTCCAACTGAACCTAAATAAATCCAACTATATCCAACTAAATCCAAATATTGTACTTACAACTGAACCTAAATAAATCCAACTACATCCAACTAAATCCAACTACTTCCAACTGAACCTAAACAAATCCAACTATATCCAACTACTTTCAACTGAACCTAAATAAATCCAACTATATCCAACTACCTCCAACTACTTCCTACTGAACCTAAATAAATCCTACTATATCCAAATAAATCCAACTTAATCCAACTACTTCCAACTGAACCTAAATAAATCCAACTATATCCAACTACTTCCAACTGAACCTAAATAAATCCAACTACATCCAACTAAATCCAACTACTTCCAACTGAACCTAAATAAATCCAACTATATCCAACTACTTACAACTGAAACCAAATAATTCCAACTACATGCAACTAAATCCAACTACTTCCAACTGAACCTAAATAAATCCAACTATATCCAACCAAATCCAACTACTTCCAACTGAACCTAAATAAATCCAACTACATCCAACTAAATCCATATTCGATTGTCATCTGTCAAAGAAGTCGGTCGTGTTGTCTCTGCGCTCCTGCATTTTTAACTCTGTATTGTGCTTAAACGCGAATATATCATCTTTATTCCCGCCAACGTGATCAAGGACTCATTCCAAATCAATCTTGCCCATACTGTGATATCACAGCGGCCTAAAGATTAATTAAAATTCAATTAAAAGTCAATTTGCAAACAAACCAAAGCATTTCATTTGTTTTGATTACGTTTGCACTCCCCCGTACTGGCTGCTTGTTGTTGTGAGCAGAGAGCAAGCACCTTGCACTTCGTTTCCTAACAATTGTTGTTGCGGTCACAACTCTCAGCGACAAACAGTAAACTTTTGTGTGGCTTAAGATCTTGTTTTTGTTTCCGATATTTCCAATTCGGTGGTGTCCAGAACTTCACCCTTGTCAATTCCGGAGGACATTCATCACCCTACTCTACAAATTGATTGTGACCTTGATATACCGAGCACCACTTCTCCCCCTTTCCAGAATTCTGCATCCTTTTGCTTTCGAAAGGTTGACTTTATACGCCTCAATGAGGCGTTATCCATGGTAGACTGGTCTTTTCTGGACTCATCTCAGGATATTGAAAAATCCACAAACGCTTTTTACGAAGTTCTTTATACTGTGTTTAACGATTTTGTGCCCCTTCGGATTTCTTCTCCTCGAACACGTGCGCCGCCATGGTTCACGAGAGGCTTATCTAACCTGAAAAATATTAAGTCTCGGCTCTACAAAAAATTTAAAAAATCTGGATCCCGCGTGGATTTTGCAAAATATTCGGTGGCACGATCCAAATTTATGATTCTCAACTCAGAATGCTATAAGGACTACGTGGTCAGGTGTAAGTTGAGCTTTCAGGATAACCCAAAGGAGTTCTATAACTTTGTCAATGCTAAAAGGAAATCCTCTCAATTCCCGCCCTCCCTCTCTTTAGATAATGTATCGGGTGACAACGACTCTGATACACTTGGCCCTCGCTTAACACGGGGGTTACGTTCCTAGAAAATGTCGTGTTAAGCGAAATCGTGTTAAGCGAAACATGGATTCAGTACAAAATAAGGGGTTACGTTCTCAAAATTCAAAACTGGCAGCAATTAAAATTTTTGATTGTTCAAATTTGGTCGGTTTTTATTAAAGTTTTATTTTACAAATTAAAAGTTAATATTTAACTAAAAAAGTGGCTTCATGTAATTAATAATTAATTAATAGGTTAAACTTAAAAATGGTAAAAACAAAGGAGATCATTTCATTCTATTAATATCATTCATTGTTTGAGCCAGTTTATTTTAGCATGTTTTCTTTTTTAATGGCTCTTTATAAAAAAAATCAGTCATTTTCGACTGTTTTGTAACCTTTAATGCTTCTTTATAGCACTCCTTATAAGGCATAAGTATTTTTCCAAATCGTTCTTAAACTTAAGTCGTCGTTCGATGACCGGATCTGCATTTATAAAGCACGATTCTAAGTTGCTAGCATATGCGAATCCTTCTTGGAGCTTTTCTATTGTTAAACTAGGAACGGTTTCTTCAGAGCTGCTGTCATCTGATTTCGAATTGTTTGCTTCATTCACAGCAATCTCAAGCAATGATTCGTCATCGATTTCATTATCTACAAACAACTCTTGCAAATCATCATTTGCCATGTCGTCGAAACCTTCACCTTCAATCAAGTGAGCAAGGTCCAATATATCCTGGAATCCACGTTTTGGCACTTCTATTTCATTGCTTCTAACAACCTCTGGCCATAATTTCCTCCAGCATCTATTTAATGTTGACACCTTTATCTCTTTTAAAGATAAGTTTACCAACTCAAGGCTATCTTTAATAGAAAATTTCTTCCAAGCACTGGTTACATCGATGGAGTCAGTTTCAGTTGTATCCAAAATCCAGCGTATAGAGCGCCTGATGTAGTATGTCTTGAAAGTGTAAATTATACCCTGATCCATTGGCTGCAGAAGTGATGTTGTATTAGGTGGAAGAAATTTTATTTTGACATTCGGATGGGTTAAATCTTTTGGATGTCCTGGGGCATTGTCCAATAATAATAGTGCTTTAAAATGTAAATTCTTTTTTTTAATATTTTTCAACCTCAGGTACAAAACAATTCAAGAACCAGTCTTTAAATAATTCTGCAGTTACCCAAGCTTTGGAGTTTGCTTTCCAGTAAACAGGTAATTTGCTCTTGTCTATCCCTTTAAACGCACGGGGATTGAAAGACTTATAAACAAGCATTGGCTTTACTTGAAAGTCGCCTGATGCATTACTACACAGCAAAAGTGTAAAACGATCTTTTTGTGCCTTAAAGCCGGGAGCTACTTTTTCATTCTTTGATAAAAAAGTTCGACTTGGCATTTTTTTCCAGCAAAGTCCAGTTTCATCCGCATTAAAAACTTGGTCGGGCAGGAATTCCTCTTCTTTAATGAACCCCTGAATTTCTTCTGGGTATGTGGTAGCAGCTCCATCATCGGCCGATGCCGCTTCGCCCTTAAATTTGAGGTTATGAATGGAGAACCTTTTTTTAAATTTGTCGAACCATCCATTACTAGCAACAAAATCTATGCTGGAAGACGGCTCTCCATTTCGCTCGAGCAGTCCATAAATCCTGAGTGCCTTTTCTTGAATGATCCGCTGACTTAAAGGGATCTTTTTTTCGTAGCTGTCGTCAATCCAAATGCTAAGTGCTCTTTCCATTTTCTCTAAAATTGGTGCACGTGTTCTACTGGTAAATTTTGTAGAGATAGATAACCCAAGGCTCCCTGCACGTCGTATTTCAGTTTCATTCCTTTTGATAGTGCGAACTGTTGCCTCATTTAAATCAAGGCTTCTTGCAATATCCGTGGCAGTTTGCCCATTGTCTAAACGGTTTAGAATTTGTATTTTTGTTTCTATAGAAATGACTTTTCGTTTTAAAGGAGCCCTGTTCCTTTTTTCTGCCATTGTAAAAGCTGAAACTAATTTATTTTCATTGTGTATTCACTCTTTGATTTAATCAAGCTGTACTTACCACAAAATCTTTGACTTTTTATTTACGCGTCTGCAAAGCTCAAGATTTTTGCACCTACTACAACACGCGTACATCTGACAGATTATATGTGGGATTTCCCTTTTTCGACAAGTAACCCATGCGTATGACCAAAGACATTAGAACATGAAGATGAGTAACGCCATACGATTTTTTTGCACACGATTTTTGTCCCCTGGCTTTTGAATGTGGCTTTTCGCTCTTTTGAAATTTTGTCCAGAAGCCAGAGAGAGAGAGCGCTCTAGAGCCAGCCGCGTTTTTGTACGCATACAGAGACAGCCGACGACTGTAAGTGTGCACACGTATTCTCAAGCATTGCTCACACAAGCAAGCGCATTCTATTTTTAGATTTTTACGCTCTCAACTTTGTGTGAGCGGAGAGAGCGTGATTTTCAAGGCCATCAAAAAAAACAGCTGCATATTGCAAAACCATTGTATGTATTGGCGTTCGGCATCTTAGAGATTATATTGGTCTTTGGTATGACACAGGCACAAAGGCACTAACGCGATAAACGCAGTAAAAAAAATACATATCGATATTTTGCAATCGTGTAAGAACGAGGTTTTTAGCGTGTTAAAGGGGGAATGGGTGCAAATTTGCAACCGTGTAAGACCGAGTTAGTGCTAAAAGAGTTCGTGTTAAGCGAGGGCCAAGTGTATTGCCAATCTATTTGCAACATTTTTCCAACGATGCTATTCTGCATCTGCTAATAAGTTTGTCTCTAATTATCCTTATTCTGTGGCAAATTCCAACTGCATTGTATGCCCTGTTGTAGATGCAGATAGTGTTTTATCCAGCCTTCGATCAATCAAGTCCTCTTTCAGTCCCGGACCTGACAAAGTTCCCAGCTGTGTGTTGAAACTTTGTGCTGACTCCTTATGTGTGCCGCTTTGTAAACTATTTAACATATCTCTTCAACAAGGAGATTTCCCTAGTCTTTGGAAAGAATCCTATATCATTCCTATCCATAAAAAGGGACCAAAGTCAATCATCTCGAACTACAGGTGTGTATCGAAACTATCGGATATTCCTAAGCTTCTTGAAAAGATCCTGACTCCCCAACTACAACATTATTGTCGTTCGGTAATATCCATATCTCAACATGGTTTCATGAAGAATCGCTCTATTTCTACGAATCTACTTGAGTTTACTACTCTTGTAAACAATGGGTTTGTCAATAAGCAACAAACTGATGTAGTTTATACTGATTTCAGCAAGGCTTTTGACTCAGTTAATCACGAGCTCTTAGTACATAAACTGTATCTGCTCGGCTTCCCACCAATCCTCCTCAACTGGATAAAGTCTTACTTAAGTGATCGATCTCAACGAGTTCGTTTCAAATCAGTACTATCCAGCTCCATTAATGTACTATCTGGGGTCCCCCAAGGTAGTCATTTAGGCCCCTTACTATTTAACCTTTTCATTAATGATATTCCACAGGTTTTATCCCATTCGCAGGCACTGATGTATGCAGATGACCTCAAACTTTGTTTGTCGTATAATGACCCTACGTCTCCTCTACTCCTGCAATCCGATTTAAACTCTCTTCACACCTGGTGCTCGGTTAATAGCCTTCCTCTTAATCTCAGCAAGTGTAAATGTATGACTTTTAGTCGTAATCAACCATATAATCCCTTTGGAACGTATCCATAAAGTTGATGATTTGGGTATACAATTTGTTCCCAAGTTATGTTTTAATAGTCACATATCAGTTATCTCAAACAAGGCAATGGGAGTTCTCGGATTTGTTAAACGATGGTCGAAGGAATTTAATGACCCCTACGTCACTAAGCAACTTTATGTCTCACTAGTGAGACCAATACTTGAATATGGGTCGTGCGTGTGGTCCCCTTATTACCAAAAATATCAAGATCAACTGGAATCGGTTCAGAAACAGTTCTTAATTTTTTGCTCTTCGAGGTTTAAACTGGGATTCCACCATTCATCTTCCTCCTTATGAGGACAGATTACGCCTAATCAACCTGCCTTCTCTTAAGAACCGCCGAACTTGCCATAGTGTTCTATTTATTCATAAACTCCTGTCAGGAGATATCGACTCTATCGCTTTGTTATCTAATATAAGTCTTGCAGTCCCACAACGCGTTACTAGAAACTTTTATCCTATTTATCTACAGCCTTGCCTAACAAACTACGCTCATCACGAACCCTTCCGAAGCCTTTGTTTAAACTATAACTTGCATTACCATATTTTTTCATCTCAATCCTCCATGTTTGTAGTAAAAAATAATTTATTGTCGTTCCTAAGTAGGCCCTCTTAAAGTTAGACAGAACATTGTTAAACTATAAATAAATAAATAAATAAATAAATAAATCCAACTACTTCCAACTGAACCTAAATAAATCCAACTATATCCAACTACTTCCAACTGAACCTAAATAAATCCAACTATATCCAACTACTTCCAACTGAACCTAAATAAATCCAACTACATCCAACTTAATCCAACTATAAATAAATCAACTACATCCAACTAAATCCAACCTACATCCAAATGAACCTAAATAAATCCAACTAATCAACTAAATCTAACTGAACCTAAATAAATCCAACTAAACCCAACTAAATCCAACTACTTCCAACTGAACCTAAATAAATCCAACTATATCCAACTAAATCCAACTACTTCCAACTGAACCTAAATAAATCCAACTACATCCAACTAAATCCAACTGAACCTAAATAAATCCAACTACATCCAACTAAATCCATACTTCCAACTGAACCTAAATAAATCCAACTATATCCAACTAAATCCAACTACTTCCAACTGAACCTAAATAAATCCAACTACATCCAACTAAATCCAACTACTTCCAACTGAACCTAAATAAATCCAACTATATCCAAATAAATCCAACTAAATCCAACTACTTCCAACTGAACCTAAATAAATCCAACTATATCCAACTAAATCCAACTACTTCCAACTGAACCTAAATAAATCCAACTACATCCAACTAAATCCAACTACTTACAACTAAACCTAAATAATTCCAACTACATGCAACTAAATCCAACTACTTCAAACTACTTACAAAAATTTACAAGTAAAATTAGGAGTAGAGTAGTAGTATGATTTATTTTCAATTTTAAATTTTTTATGAAGTGGATGAACATTTGTTAAAACTAATTCTGAAGTCTAACAATTTACAAAAAATTTAAATAGATAATAAAATACGGGCTGTGGCAGTTTGCCGTTAGCCTAACAAATGTGACTCGATGCTTTCCTGGTTTCCAGATCACATTTCACGGTAGTTCACAAGGAAGCTTCGGCGATATTGAAGGCTCTCCCGCAAGTAGGTAGTAAGGGAGCGCGAATTGCTTCCGTTCAGCAGTGCGTGTGATTCCTGGCGCGACAGGATTGATTTTCCCAAGTGCAGAGTTCACTCAGAATGGGGCCCGGTGCCCCATTCAGTGTCCTCTCTCTCTCCGGTATTGCAGAGTGCGCATTGGCTGGGCGTGGTACTGTACGGGGTGTAGTTTATACTCATTAGTTCTGTTTTCGCTCGGAAAACAACCGATATGGTTGCGCCTTCGAGGTCATCGTGAAAGTAGTTCCTAGTCGAATGGCTGTAGGGCTGACTAGGCTCTCTCTCTCTGTTGTCAATACTTCGCAGAAGTTGACCTTGCCAAACACTCCATGTGTTATAATCGTTCAGATTGCATTCGATGTTGTGTTTCAGTGCCATGGATTCCCAAGTGCGGATAAACTGCGTTTTGGTCTCTAGCAGATACTTTGTAACAACTCTTGGAAGAGTTGAAGAGTGGAGTGGGTGGCATTCGCATGGTATGCGTATACAGTGACATGATGGGAAGTCCTGTTTCTAAATGTATTGCATAGTTGGGGGAGTACTGGGGTAGGCGGAACACTCTTTTGACAAAATAAAGAGCTTTTCTACGTCTTCAAATTGATCCACGCCACATAATTGCTCTTACAGTGGCTAAAAAAGGGCGTATTTGATGCTGTGGCCAAGTCGAATTTATTGCAATTTTTGAGTCGCTAAGTTTTTGTTTGAGGTGCTTATGAAACGTCATGCGTGGGGTTGAAGTCACTAACAGGTATCGATATTCCCTGACCACTTCAAGATTCGTTCCGTTTATTATACTCTGTACCCATGGCTCATAGGGTATATTAAATTTTTGCAAAAGTATGTAACAGGGAGAAGGAATCATTTTCAACCCTATAAAGTATATATATTCTTGATCAGCATCAGCAGCCGAATCGATATAGCCACGTCCGTCTGTATGTCTGTCTGTCTGTCCGAACGTACGTATGAACAAACAGATCTCAGAGGTGGTAAGAGATAGGAGTTTGACATGTATGGGACAAATGCTTCTTATACTTGCAGGCAGATCAAGTTTATTTTCACTTTTGGACACGCCCCCTCCCTCCCCCGCAATTTTGGAAAAACGTCATATCCCCCACAGTTTTGAAGAAAGATGATTCGTACCTTCAAGATCTAGTTAGTCATTAGCAATATGTATCGATTTGCCGAAGAAATGAAAAAGATCGGATGAGCGGTTCTCAAGTTGTACACAAATAAGTGAATCACCCCCCGCCACCCCCTCCCACCCTTTCACAACCAACGCCGCACAATCTTAGAGAGAGAGAGAGAGAGAAACTTAGAGATGAGCGCAGCAGCAGCACTGCATTCAGCTCCTACTCTAGGTACAGTCGGGCTGGACCGACTTTCTCACTTGTTTAACCATGTGGTTTTGTTGTTGTTTTGTAACTGTGCTAACAGTAAAATCTACTGAAGAAATTTGTAAGTTTGTAAGTTAACAACTGTACTCTTACTACAAATATTTTTTTAAAATTTGTTGTGATTTGATAAGTTACTGCTACTACAGTAACTTTACCATAAAAAAGGTAACTTTGAATTGATTTTTTCATCACATACATACTTTGTTTTTGCTGCAGTTAACTGTACCCATAAGTAAATCTAACTGCACCGATAGTATAACTATGAATTTGTTTGTTGCCCGGATAAACTGTACCGACGTCAAATCTAACCGCGAAAATCGTTGATTTAGCAAATTTCAGTTGGTCTTATAAAGGTCAATTGAACGGAATTTGTACTTGAGAATTACTAGTGGTCTCATTTATGCGATATTCAAGAAATTTTTCGTGCATATGTTTAGGCAGATTTAATACTAGTAATATGTTAGAGTCGTTGCTTTTAATGCGCGCCGTAGTGTAACTGGTAAGGACGTCCTTCCAATCGTGCTAAGACGAACTAAATTAAAGGGTTTGGGTAGTGGGGGTTGCCCCTTCTGCTCTGGGGTGATGATGAGCTCAAGTAGAATGCCTACTTGAGGCAGCTAGAATAGTATCTCACCCTACTATTCTACAATTGTTTAACAGCTGTCAAGTTACTAATTGTATGGTAACATTACTGTGAATTCAGTAAGAAAAGTACTTACTGTAAACATCTGTAAATATTACTAATTATGTGGGTTGGCGCATTTCTAAACGAGATCTTCGGTCAGATTTACTATAGCAACAGTTCTCTTTAGGTAAAGGCTTACGAGAAAGTTGCTGTAAAATTTGGTTAATTTTACCGACTTAGTGGGTTGGCGCATTTCTAAATTAAATTAAATTTACCCAGATTTCTTTGTGCGTATAGGGCTCTCAGCTAGTAACACCATGTCGTCGGCGTACATTAACACTTCTATGTGCCTTCCTGTTTCATTCCCATGTTGAACTCAAACCATTCTGATAGGTTATTGCCGTCCCAAACTGCTGTCTTGTAATAATATACGCTTCGTATCATTATACACTTGAAAAGTGTAGGAGAGAGTGGGGGTTGTGATTATAGATTTGTTTTTCGAACATAACTTCGCCAAAAATCAATATTTTGTATTTTAAGCTGGGTATGGAGATACCCGCGAAATGCCCGCCAAATTAAAAAGTCCATATAAAAAAAATGATTTCGCACTGATTTCGCAGGTTGCTGTTTCGTGAGTTGGTATGGAGTTCACGCGCGAAATTGTCATATCGATAACAGAGCGTTGCCACCCGACGTCAATGTGTCACGCGAAAGACACCCGATAGTCACGCGATGTGTTATGATTTATGATATGAAATATATGTAAAACATATTTTTCGTCTCTACGTACACACTACATGTGGCGTATACACATATACATATACATACAAGTGTTGTGGCGCGGTATATTAAATTGAGTAAAAAAACTAAAACAAAAGCATTGAAAAGGCAGAAAAACTTTTTATTGGAGGAGAAGGTGGCCTTAGGTAATTTAATACAAGATAAATCTGTTTTGTGGAAGCTCATCCATAAACAGCATTATGATAGCGGCTTGACAAAAATTATCTCGGAAAGTATAGGTGGCTGCCTTTGGAAGGGAAGGTATATATAGTATTTATTGAGTTTAATTACTATATTTGTTTTGCTATAGGACCATTGCAAAACGGCTTGGTCTTCGGTAAAGGACAGCCTTCTCTGCTGGAGTGATAAGCGCGCCAAGAGTGGAAGCGATGGAGGCGTACCCATCGCAACTCAAGGAGGCAACGATGTGAAGTGGAAGTCATGTCGCTTTTGGCCAATTTATGCCACGAGAACCTTATCTCCTCCCACGAGATTGCTGATGATGAGCAACTTTGGCCCAGCACAAAGTGATTCAATTGTGGACGACGGCGATTCCGTATGTCCAACGGATCAGCTGCATAACTTTTCAGTGGTCGGACATGGGAATTCGGGTGCATGTAATAACGCCCGCGGGCGTTATGTCGCTCTTAACAGTGACATAACGCCCGCGGGCTTTATGTCACTTTTGAAAATGTCATAATGCCCGCGGGTCACTATGTCACTTTTTTCGGGCTTTATAACACTTTACGTCCGAAAAGAAAAAACAAGTTCTGAGTAAACTTTGTATGCACTTGTATAAACGAAACTCTTTATATTTTATTTATTGTAATATTTTAAGGTTATTTTCAATAATTTGTCTGCAATAAGGGCAGAGCAATGGCGAGTTGTTCTTTTTGAGTAAAAATAAACTCGTTGTCTAGATCTGCCTCTTCAATGTCCGAATTGCAATCCAATTCTTCAAATGTCGTTTGCCACTTGATCAAATCATTTTGTCTGTTTATAAGAGAGTTGAAAGAGTAGTAGAGTAGCGTTACCCCTACTCCAAAGTTCTTGAAAAAATTATATAGTATATGTTCGTGAAGATTGAGAATGCGCCGCAGGCAAAAATTTTTAAAAGAAGCACAGACAATAATAGCACAGATTTTTTTTTTAAATTATTGTCAGTGCTTTTTTTAAACATTTTGGGCTGCGGCGCATTCTCAATTCTTCACATATATTTTTAATAAAGCCAACAAACCGTGAATTTTCTTGGGTCGAATGAATTAATTTGTTCCAAATTACCAATTGTTGTTGTGCTGGAAGCAACCACAGTTTCGAATTATTTCGAAGCCCACACACAAAGAACTCTGTGGGTAGATTTAACCGATAGTGTGGGTTGGCAATGCGCCAACCCACAAAGTTGGTAAAATTAACCAAATTGTAGAGTAACTTTCACGTAAACCTTTACGTAAGACTAACTATTGCTATAGTAAATCTAACCGAAAATCTCGTTTAAAAATGCGCCAACCCACATAATAAGTAATATTTACCGATGTTTACAGTAAGTACCTTTCTTACTGAGATTCACAGTAATTTTACCATACAATTGGTAATTTGACAGCTGTTACACAACTGTACAACAGAAGGTGGGATACTGTTTTAGCTGTCACAAGTTGGCAATCAACTTGAGCTCATCGCAGAGCAGAAGAGGCAACCCCACTACTCCCCCACCCGCCAAATTTGGTTCTGAAACAATTATTGAAATTAAACAAATATTTATTAAACTTGAAAAATTTTTACTTACTCTGGGGGACTCGAACTCGGGGCCATTGGTCTCAACACGATTGGAAGCACGTCTTTACCAGTTACGCTACGCGCCCGTTGAAAGCAACGCCTCTAACATATAACTTGTATTAAATCTGCCTAAACATATGCACCAAAAATTTCTTGAATATCGCATAAATGAGACCTCTAGTAATTCTCAAGTTCTAATTCGGTTAAAGTGCTCTATAAAAGACCAACTGAAATTTGCTAAGTCAACAATTTTCGCGGTTAGATTTGCCGTCGGAGCAGTTAATCGGTGCATCAAACACATTCAAAAAGTTATACTATATGTGCGGTTAGATTAACTTGTGGGTAAAGTTTAATTGCTGCAAAAGCAAAGTATGAGATGAAAAAATCACGTCAGAGTTACTAATTCTATGGTAAAGTTACTGTAGTAGCAGTAACTTATTAAAACAAAGAAAAAGTTGACAAAATATTTGTTTTTGTTAAATGCAACAACAAAACTCGTGCTAAAATAAATACGTGAAGCTTACAAATTTCTTCAGTAGATTTTACTGTTAGCACAGTTACAAAACAACACCAAAACCACATGCATAAAAAATTTGGAAAAAAGTTACTGTCACCGTAGTTAATTTTACCCACAAGATTTTTTGTGTGCACCAACAATTTTACTCTAGTATACTAAATCTATTTCGCGACCACGCTGCTCAAACCTCAATGATACACTAATAAGAACATAATCATGCGTAAGATGCAGAAAAGAAAAAAAAATGAACGGTACTTTCAATCAAGAGATAACAAAATGAACGGTACTTGAAATGCTGAAGTTTTTCGTGTTCAATGCAAAAGGTATATTTTTGAAAATTCGGGCGTTATGTCACGTTCAAAGGGCGTTATGACACACCGTCGGGCGATATGACACTTTCAAAAGTGACATATCGTAAGCGACTTCATTCGACTTCATTGTCGCGCAAGTCGTGGACGACATCTTCTTATCTATGCCGTTCCATTATAAATACATATAAACGAGATGTCATGGCCCAGTCCATTCAGCTTCTTCCCTAGTCGTGCCCATAAAGCACCAATTGCCTATTGGAGCAAATTGTTAAAAAATTACAAGTAAAGTAAGGATTATTATTGTAGCAACTATTGCATCATTGGAGGCGACCACAACTATTCATAACTATAACTATACCAAGCTTTAGGTGAAAGATGCACAAAACTTTCCTCATCACTAGTTTTAAAAAATAAAATTTTGGGTTTCTCTTTGAAAGTCAACACTGACTTTTTTTCAAAGTGGCTCACAACCCCCCAAATCTCACTTTGTTTTGGTGACGTCACATAACCAAAAGAAATTGTTACAAAAAAAAACATATTTCTATCAAAAAGGCAATTGACCAAACATATTTCCCTCATACTTAATTTTGTCATTACGAAAAAAATTTTGTATAATATTCACAAGTCAAAAAAAAAACTTTCTTTTTTGAAAAAAAATCGAGTTCTGGTTCACGAACTTAAAGATGGTGTACACTGATAGGTTGCTTGTCAAAAGTTAGGTAATAAGAAGGGAGACACATGACATAAACAAAAAGTTTAAATTTATTTTTTTTGGGGCCAATATTCGAGTGGCTCACAACCCCCAGCGGCTCAGAACCCCCCATTCTCCCCTATTATAATTTTGCCCAGGAGTTTGCAACGCATAGAAGGAATCATCTCCGACCACATCTCTATAAATAAACTCAGAAATTCAATTAAAGGCACATGGATATTTTATGTTTTATGGGAAAATATAATTCATAATTATATGAGAAATGAATAAAATTTTTATTAAATACAATAATAAAGTGAATAACGATATAAGTTCAACAAATGTCTTCATACTACAAATCAAGAGGTGTTAGATTAACAAACAAATTATTTCCAAAAAAATAATTTTTATACAGCGAAATTCAATTAAAGGCATGTATTTAAACTATATGGCAAAAAATTAATAGTGAGTCCAGCTTCCAGATTTTGAAATCACTTAAAAAATTCGTTTTGGCATTGATTCTATTACCTTTTGAAACTCTAAAGTAGGAATTTTGGCACATTCATTGACTACAGCAATTCTGAGCTCTTCCACCGACTCGAATTTGCGATGACCAGCATATACACGTCGTGCCAAGTTACCCCACATGTTCTCTATAGGATTTAGATCTGGGGAACGAGCTGGCCACTTCATAACATCGATCTGCTTCTCCCGAAACCAATTAACGCTGAGTCGTGATACATGTATGGCAGCGTTATCCTGCCTAATAATGGAGTCTGAAGTAGGTTGCTGATCCAAAAAGTTTATTGATACTTCATCCAACATGGTTTTCTACTTTTCCGAGTTCATACGCCCATTCACTTTACATATGGGGGTCCTTCCACAGTAACTAAAACCAGCCCATATCATTAACGAACCTCCCCCAAAGTTCCGCTTAGTAGAAAAGGATTCGAGCTTCTTCAAATCGTGTCAGTAATAATTAAAACCATCTGGACCGTCAAGTCTGAATTTTTGCTCGTCTGAAAATATTACCTTTTCCCATTGATCGGTCCCATGACATGTGTCTTTCGGCAAACTCCAATCTTTCAACTTTATACGATTCCTTTAAAGCTGGTTTAGACTTCATTTTCTTCCAAATTAGGAAAAATTTCCAGATAAAATTTGTTGTACACGACGCTTAATAACGGGTAATTGTAAGTCAGCTCTTATTTGCGATGCGGTTGCATTTTTTTCTAAGCCAGCCCGAATTATAGCGGATTTTACACGAGAAGAAATCTTTTGATTATTATTATTTGATCGATTTGTATTATATTTCAGTTAAAATGGCAGGGGATCTTTTCAATTTAATGGCAATTTGACTTTTAGACATGCCAGTATCCTTGTAAGCAAGGATTTTGGCTGTTTCTTTAGATGAAAATGTTTTTCCCTTTACCATATCAATATTGAATGAAATTTTCAATAGGATATAATTTGTATCTGTTTAAATTAAACACGTATACATAATCAAACTATCAAATTAAGAAAATTTTGCACCTCCTTCTTACTTGAGGACTTGAAACACAATGCCTTTAATAGAAATTCGCTTTAAAACGTTCACAAACTCTGGATAATGGGTAAGCTTTAGTCCATGGTGTAATAATATAAGGTGAAACCGAGCGAGAGAACGGTCTCTCTGTTTGTAGGGCCAGTGGGCCAGTTCGTTGTGCAGGCTTGAAGCGAAAGGTTGGGTGCGAACAAATTTTTCTATGTTTTTGTATGTATGTGTAATTGTGTTGTTTTATTTGCTGGTTTTAGTGTCAAATGTCAGGAAACTGTGTAGTTTGCCGCAAATCGTTTGCGCGAAGCAACGTTAAGCTCATACGTATTTTTATTTAGGAAGAGTCTTTAGGCATTTGTATTAAGGAAAATACTAGAGTTTTTGAAAATCTTTTTGATCCGGTGGACTGGAAAACGATTACGTCTAAAGACAAAGCACCTAAACGCGGACAGTTGATGCCAAATACGGGAAAATAGGAAGCTTAAGAAAGAACTAGCGGAGTCCAAGGTCCTACAAGAAACTCTTTCTACGATTTTTACGTAGAACCAGCTAAGAAAGTTAAAAACAAGGAAAAAAGGTTTTATGGAGTTCGGCTGATATCTCATACGGCCTATGTCTGCATGCTGCTGCTCCTCGAGTATACAATCTCCATAAATATAAAACATATAAGGGTTTTAGTGACCTGCATTGATTTTAGTCAAAGTTTTTGTGCTTTTTTGTGCTCAGGCTGACCAATTCTTAACAGAAATAGTCGGGGCTTGAATTTACAAATGTGAAATTCTCAAGTCTTTATTTGGCGTAATCGTCATTTAAATAGAAAAGAATACCATGGTTGGAGTGTGAATAAGCATAGAAGTCTGCTGATGAGGATTCGGGGACGAATTTCCGAAACAATATTGTCCAGACATACCAAATGCTATTCCGATGTAATGTTGTGAGCTATCTGTGTTGAATTGTGTTGATCGCATTAAATTGTTATCAACCATTGACCTTGAGCCAGCGCTGTAAAAAGCACAAAAACTTTGCATAAATATAAAAGAGAGTGTCCTGACTGACTGACTGATTGGCAATCATCGCACAGCCTAAACGGAAAGAGATAGAAAGCTGAAATTTGGACAAAAGTTTCTGTTAAGGGTGAAAGTGCGTACTAAGACGGGGTTTTGGAAAATTTCACCCGGAAAAGCGTCGGAAAAGTTTGTATGGGAAAAATGTTATTTTTCATCCGATTGTCTTGAAATTTGGCTTGTAAGCATAGTACGCGAAATAATTCGACACGTGTTTTCCCGATTTTGGAAAATCCGCCTACGAGGAAAATGGCCGGAAAATTCTGCATGAAAAAAACTATTTTTCATCCGATTGGCTTCAAACTCGGTTTGTAAGGATTGAATACGAAATAGTTTGAAATGTGATTTTCCAATGTTGAAAAATTTGACCCAACGGTCGGAAAATTCCCGCAAAATTTCAGAATGAAAATAACTATTTTTCATCCGATTGGCTTGAAACTCGGTTTGTAAGGATAGAATACGAAATAAATTAAAATGCGGTTTTCTGATGTTGGAAATTTGACCCAACGGTCGGAAAATTGACGGAAAATTCTGTATGAAAAAAACTTTTTTTCATCCGATTGGCTTGAAACTCGGTTTGTAAAGCTCCAGATTTGGCAAATTCCTCCTCCTCCTTCTTCCAACCGCGAAAAACTGTCAGAGCTACAATTTTTAAGCTTGAACCTAGTGACTTATTACATATTCAGTAAGGCCCAATATCTGTCTATTCTGTATACCACTATAAGATCCGAGCAAAAACACGGAAGATATGCAAGTGCGCCTCCCCATTTATTCCAATAAATTTTAAAATAAAAGGAGTTCAAAACTATAGGAACTACATTACTTGGAACAGGGTATTTTGCAGTCGAGGCACTCGACCGCAACACTCATACTTGTTTTTTTTAATCCGATTGACTTGAAACTTGGTTTGCAAGCATAGTACGCGAAATAATTCGACACGTGTTTTTCCGATTTTGGAAAACCCGTCCACGAGGAAAATGTCCGGAAAATTATGCATGCAAAACACTATTTTTCTCCTGATTGGATGGAAACTCGGTTTGTGAATATATTAAGTGACATAAATTGAGTTGTGATTTTCCGATGTTTGAAAATTTGACCCAACGGTCGGAAAATTCCTGAAAAACCCTGCATGATAAAAACTATTTTTCACCCGATTGACTTGAAACTCGGTTTGTAGGGTTGTAGTTTTTTCGAAGTTGGAAAGACCGCCAGGTTGCCTACTGGGAAGTGGGTGAAAAGTGGGAAGGAAGTGGGCGGGAAGTGGGTGGGATGTGGGCGGGAAGTGGGTGGGATGTGGGCGGGAAGTGGGTGGGATGTGGGTGGTATGTGGGTGGGAAGTGGTTGGGAATTGGGCGTGAAGTGGGTGGGATGTGGGTGGGAGGTGGGGGTAAGTGGGAGGGATGTGGGTGAGAAGTAGGTGGGATATGGGTGGAAAGTGGGTGAAAGTTGTGTAAGAAGTGGATGGGGAGTGGGTGGGGTGTGGATGGGATGGGGGTGGTAAGAACGCAGCAGCTAAGTCGTAACGGTGAAAAAGCAAAGTTCGTAAGTTTTGAAGCTATCAAGCACAGAGTCTTCTTTTGACTGCACGCTGCTAATATGTCGGAACCAACCGCATCGGATGACTACTTCTTGTAGCTGCCATATAAATGATCGGTCGGAAGATGGGTTTTAGTGAGAAAAATTGTTTTGTTCTCAATATTAGCGTTAAGAGCGGGGTCATTGTTCATATTAAACGTTTCTAAGCTGATCTGCAAAGTTTGGTCGAAATCGCTAACCGATGAGACAAGCATTTTCAAGTGTATTAAAACTTGTGCACAGACGAAGTTGGCTTTGCTTTCTTGTTTTTATGACCAATATTGCCAAGTTTCAAGTTTCAGAATTATTTAACCGATTTCTATAGTTCTTTTTCCAGTGACACCTAACACCTAGATGCATTGAATCCATGTTTAAAATCCATCAAATAACAATTTTATTTCATCGAAAAAAGTTGTCAAAACTTTAAATGAATTATGTAGGAACCACATTTTCCAAAATGGTTGCAAAAATAAAAAAAAAATGTTGACCGATTTTCCAATTTTTTACTGGTACGAACTAGGATATTTTTGATCGATTGAAAAATAAAGGAGCTAGGACCAATAAAAAAAAAAATAATTTAAAAAATTTTTATTAAAACCCCATAAGTTATTTTAATAAAAACAAGGGTTTTCCAACCTCCCTTTCCGATTGTTTTAACAGATACAGTTTAAGGCCCTATGCTCTTTCAGCAAAAAAATTTTTTTCGACTTTTTTTTTTTTTGCATTTTTTTATGGACATTTAAGAATATAACCCTAAAAGGGTTTTTGAAATTCGAAATACTTTGAAGATATAGCCTTTTTAGTCGAACAATGTCTTTGCTAAAACAGAAATTTTTGACTAAATAAATTTCGAGTAAATAAAGCTGTGAAATATCGGCTGGTTTTTTAATTTGTACGGATACATGTTGTCGCCTTAGATCGATATCGATTATTAATCGACTTTTAATCGATAATTATCGAAGGCTATGCTACACAATGCTCAGACTGATTAATCCGCTCAGAAACTAGAGCTGCGGCCGTATATAAAGAAGGCAAAATGGCACGCAGAACAGAGGGAACTGCTCCTGAAAACAGTTTTTTTTGAAGATGAGGAAGGTCCGCTGTATGCGCTGGCATCGCCGACTAATATCTGTAAGTATATAATATCTGTAATATTTTTGGTTACTTTCTAAGCAAATTTTTCGGACTGCCAAACTTTTCTCCAGTTCTACTAAACCGATTTTGATGAAATTATATGCGATCGACGCAGAATTGTCACCATTCTAAAACTGCATTTTTTAATTTTTGATTTTTTTGCTATTTCCCCAAAAGGAACTTCAAACTTTAAACGCGTTTATCTCGAAACCACGTTTTCGAGCTGGCGGCCACGATTCCGCCAGTTCTACTGAACCGATTTGGATGAAACAAAGTTTAATCGACGTAGAATTGTCACCATTCTGGCCCGAAGTAAAATAAAAATTTTTCGTTTTTTTACTATTTTTTTTACACTAAACTACAAAAAAATGGGTCAAAATTCGATTTGTCAATTTCAAGTGCCGCCATTTTGTCAAAAAATCGCAAAATTTTTTTACTGATTATTATGCTGATCATAACCCTATATTTTTTTTTCAGACGCTCCGGAGACCCGGAATCGTGGCCGCCGTGACGACACCTTTTTTGCACCACCAACTTGAAGTCTCATTACTTTTTGAACAGCCCTCGTTTCGCGGCGAAAAACATTTTTTATTTTCTTTCTTCTTACTAATTCAATAAAAAACAAAATTCAAATATCTTTTTCGCAAATGAGAATTTTTCCAAAAAGGTCCACAAAACAGCAAGTAAAAAAAAAAAGGGCCTTAATTGTGTAAATAGGTTATACTGGAAAAATATATCTCCTCTTCAAAATAAAGTTTTAAAAAATATAAGCCGCCGGGGGCCACCCAAAACCCCAAAATTGGGGGTTTTTTTTTTATCACAAAAAAAAAGGACCTAAAGGTTAACGCCGAATCCGAACGGCAAAGTTTGAGAATTTGCTTTTTCATGGCTAGATGACTTCACAGCTGGCGCCAATAGCTGGTGAAGGTGACCGGATGTGTAAGAGCTAATATCTAAAAAAAAAGGACCCACGACCTGCCCAGTAGTCCAGCACACTAACCGCTGGGCCACACACATCTGCTGTTGGAGGGACATATATATGGTCGCAGTCACATTTCTGAAATTCAATGTTTAGCAATCAAATGACTTAAAATCTCTATAAGTTAACAGTTGTCCCGGTCATTCGAAAGACAAATAAGGTCAGTCTTTGAAAAATCTGGGACAGATAGTTGGGGTCGGATAATAGGGATTTTCAGGTCTATTCAGAAAGAACACATTTTAAGAAAGGATTTATTTTGATTACATTAAAAATGCCCAAGTTGAAATCGCACTGTGTGTCCTACTACCAAAGTGAACTGTACCTGTACGCTTACTTGGGTTCAGGTGATTGAATATTCAGCCACCGAGCCACCCCTCACAAATATGCTGCACGGCGAACGTTATGGAGGGGGTGCAACGACAGGTGCTAGCGCTAGCCAAACGGTTGCCTAATGTCCAGCACGTATCGAGTACGGGTTGAAATGGGGTTGCTTTTAAGGACTTTCGTCACATCGCTGGTAGACGTGGACGCTGGTCGATGGTCGGTCGTTGCTTGTCGGCTAGAATATGAGGACTCTGGACAGTTGGTCAGGGTGAAGGAAATGGCTCTCTCTCTCTCTATGTGTAGGTACATACTGTGGACCCTTCCAGTTGAGCGTGAGTTTCCCAGCTGAAGTCTACCTCTGTTTCATGTGACCAATTTTACTAGCACTACCGAGCGCTGCCACCTACCAATCTAGCTCGGTATTTGGACGAAACAGGGGGTTGTTGTCGGCCCGTTGACCAAAGCTAAAGGTACAGGTGCCAAGGCGTCGACTCAGGCTGCAGTCTATTTCAAACAGCTCGCCCGGAACGGTTAAATTTAAGTATTTTAGCAGTCCAAGTCGAGAATAATAATTTCCAGCTAATCAAGCAGTTGCAACAAAACAGAAAGTGAGTGCTGGTATGTAATCCCCTATTGTCCGAACGGGTACTCGGCACAAAAGAAATGCGCTATTGGTGCAATTGGAAAGAACAATAATGAGTCCAGAGATATGCGGGAACGGTTTATTTGCGAAACTATTCAACATCGAATGACTCATATAAAAATACATCTCCACTTCACTGGCGACTCGGTTCTTCACCAAATCCACCATTCTTTGTATTACAAATCAATTTTGTAGTGCTAAATCACTAAAATAGTACCCTCAAACTAGGTCAGAGGAATAGCAGTCCGTCGTACACAGTCCCAGGCACTTTCTGACATTTCTAAGCAACATAATATCGCTTTTCGAATACTTGGTGAGTTAGGACATTTTAAAATCGTATTGGGTTCCTTCTTGGTCCTGGAAGGTCGGCGAACCTTCTAGACTAGATGTGTACTTCGCCATTAACGCCCAGTCGGCAATACGTAAGAAGTCCGTTTTCAAAATGGCGATTGTGAAACTCTTCACCACCGCTCACAGTTCTCTTCCGAATGGCTGGCCCCCAAATTCATGCGGAAGCCAATCCCGCCACAGTGGCACAGACACCCCACCCCCTCCCTTCGTGCCGAGACGGCGAGAGCCAATGACGAGTGTGGAAAGTTCTTTGTGTGTAATCGCTCAACGCTGGAATAGAATGGAAAGGCCACCTCGAAGTGGTTTGCTTCCCGTATTTAATTACTTTTCATTACAATAAACACAATTATTCAGAGAATGACAAAAATACATAATAATGATTGACTTGTAAATTATGGAAATATTAAATACACAAATGCGAGCAAAGCCACGGTTTGATAAATTGGCATTTCCAATGTGTACAGCGCGACCGTAGGGTACATCAAGAGTGAAAAAAGTCAATACTAAACGAATTTTCAATTCGCTTTCTACTTTATGTACTGCTAAAGTGAATAGCAAGTAAATTCTTGTTTCCAAAATAATTAAAAGATTCTTTATCAAGACAAAATTGTAGCGAAACCTCACAAATCGTATGCATAAATGGTACTTGGAAATTTAATTTTGTTTTACAAGCTTTTGCTCCAGAGAAGATATCAAACTTAAGACATAGGGCCATGGTTGCATAAAATGTTCGAGAACAGATTACACAGGTCAACAGCCATTTTGGTCCAGCCTTCTCCTTCTCGATGCCAAATTCTGGTCCAGTTTTGTGCACTGATTCCAAGACTGGTCGCTGTTTTCTTCTTTCGCGTAAAATCCAAAAGCGTCTAGATTGGCCTTTGAAGAGAAATTTTCATCAAATTATGGCAAATTTTTCAAACTTAATCGTCGTGTACAAGCCATTGAGGAGATTTTATTTTAAATAAAACCACTTTAGCATGTAGCCGAAAGGCTCTTCTAATTTCACAAATTTTGTTGCGTTCAAGTCGTTTTCAATGCGAAAAATACTGCGAAATGTATTTTCCGCGATTTCTTGAAAACAAGAGCTGATGGAGAAAAACAGACACCAGTCTTGAAATCAGTGCACAAAACTGGAACAGAGTTCAATACAAAGAAGGCTGGACCTCACAAAAGTGGTCCCAGTGGTGGTTAGTTAAAAGTGCAAATGAAAACGAGGTATTGTTAAGAAATGATGTAATTCTGGTGAGAACTTGAATATTTTGGATCGGTCTATGGGGTTTCGATTTAAAAATTTCGGGAATCTACTTTTTTCCACTTTATTGGTCCCAGCTTTGCCGATCCAAAATATCCTAGTTAGGTTAAATTATGTTTTCACTTACCCCCTTAGTATTCTCCATGTGAAGGCTGTTTTATGGACCTTTTTTTTTTTAAAAATCTTATTTGAAAACGCAGAGTTTTCGAATTTTTATTATGTCACAAACAGATTATAGTAAACAAACAAATTTTTACTGCTTCGGTGCGAGGTCTGTTCCAAAAGTTATCGGCCGTTAAAGTGGGTGTTCAAAAAAAAGTTACAGTGCTGGCGGCCATGATTCTACGTCTCCAGGATGTCTGAAATGAAAAGTAAAAATAGAGGAAAGCTAACTTCGGCTCGACCGAAGTTTATATACCCTTGGAGCATGATATATTTCATCTAGTTTTTTATATGGAAGTATGGTGTCCAAAACATCGATATTATCGATATTTTTGATATATTTCAATAAAAGCCCGGATCTTAACTACGAACAGGTCTATTGAGGTAATTGAGGCGTCATTTGACGCGTAATAACAACTACAATCTGACTGCGCAAAAATATATAGATTTAATGTATATTTATTAAATTAACAAAAGATATTCATTTTTTATATTTCATACATAACAAACTTAAGACTTATTCATGAATTTAAATTTTATTATTATTATATTATTAAATTTTATTTTTAATTCATCATCTTTCAAACTAGAGCATTCGAACTACAAAGCGGCTTCTGGTGTCAGAAACCACACTTTTTATAGCCGATGCCAATCGTTCCGATGGCACGGTGTAATAAGATATGACAATGCCAAGTCAGAAAGTAACCGTCAGATAGGCCCTGTTAGAGTTGGTAATGGTAACGACATCGCAGGTGAATGCAAAACTATAGATTTGCTGAAACGCCTGGTTTACTTTATCCTTGCAATTATCATACTTTTCTTCAATCAATTCTGTAAATAAAGACGAGATCATAAATTTTAATGATTTTACATATTACCCATTTAAAACACCTTGTCGTTGGCAAGTGGAGGTGGGGATGGATAGAGTATACTAATTTAAAATACACAACTTTGAGCGACTCATAAGATACATAAACGCTTCCTTTTCCACACAGCGGACAGAATTTAAAATGATATACATATACTTACATTTGCCGTTGATAAGTTGCATTTCTGCCAAGCATCTCCATGCTTTGCTTTTAAGTGCACATTTATATTTGTTGAGTTGCCATTGGTCTTTACAACTTTATTGCACAGCTTGCACTGCTATTTCTGTGCATCATTAATAAAACTTTTAAACATTTTGCCTTAAATGTCCAGCGCACACGAAACAGTTATTCACAACAGTGTGGCCGAACGCTAAAACAAAAATATCTCCGAAAAATATCACGAAAAAAATTCGATATCCGATATATCGCCTCCGGAAAATATTCGATAATGATATTCTTCATTTTGGGCAAAAATATCGATTTTTCGATAAATCGATTGTATTTTCGACAACCCTAGTTGAGACAGATAATATTCATAACTGGAACGTACAAAGACGATACCATTGAAAACCAAAGTTTTTCTCACTAAAACTATTTTTTCGACCGAACATTCCTATGGCAGCTGTATGCTAAATTTATCCGATTTGGATCAGACTTGACAGAATTGTGTGTTAGCATATCATATTGATCAGTAACGAGTTTGGGAGCGATAGCATTGAAAACAAAAAAGTTTTCCATACTAAAACTTTTTTTCAGACCTATCTTTTGTATGGAAGCTATACTTTATAGTTGCCCGATTTTTATAAAACTTACTGAAATTATGTGAAAGCATAAAAAACTTATAATTACGAGCTTTGGACACGTTTGCATGGAAAACAAAAAAGTTTTCTCACTAAAACTAGTTTTTCAACCGATCGTTCCTATAGCAGCTATGTGCTATAGTCATCCGATCCGGCCGGTTCCGACAAATATGCAGCGTATTTGTACCAAAAGACTTCGTGCAAAGTTTGGTTACGATAGCTTTAAAACTGACGGAGGAGATAGCATAGAAACAGACGGACAGACGGACGGACATGGCTATATAAACTCAGCTCGTCACGCTGATCAAGAAAATATATACTTCATGTGGTCGGAGATGCCTCCTTCTATGCGTTACAAACATCTGGACAATTTCAATATACCCTCTCCAAGGGTATAAAAACTGCTTTTGCACAGATTTAAGTCTATCTTGATGGCTCGAGTATTGCGGACGGACAATAGAAATGTACAAAATCTTCGTCGTATATGGATCATCAAATTCCTTCGACCAGCGCTTAATGAACCCAAGAATACTCCTGGCCTTACAAATAGTTGCCGTTATATGAGAGTCAAATTTAAGTCGGTGATCAAGAATTACCCCAAAATCATTTACCTCATTGACTGTGATCACTGTGTATCATTGAAACACTGGTGAGCTTCTGTAAAATATCATAACCTTACACTTGTAACTAAAGGTTTAATAGATTATCTTTACACCAAGACTGAAATGCATCTAAGTCCTCTTGCAAATTAAAGCGGGAAACCAAGTCATTATATGTTAAACATAGTTTCACATCATCGGCGTACATAAGTACTCTAGAGCGAGTCAAGTGACTACCTTGGAGTACACCAGAGGTAACCTGGATTGCTTGGGAATACGAATTACAGAAAAGAACTTTTTGTGTTCTAGAACTTAAATAATCAGAGATCCAAATAAGAAGGCTAGTTGGAAAACCCATTAAACTCAGTTTGTGAAGCAGCAAGGAGTAATTGACAAAATCAAAAGCCTTACTAAAATCAGTATAAATCACGTCAGTTTGCTTCCTTTGATCACTAAAGATGTAAGCTCTAATAAGTTAGTTGTAGTGGATCGACGCTTCACAAAGCCGTGTTTATAGCGTGAAATAATGGAACTACACAAATGCGATGTCATAATTGCAGACAACTTTGAAATACTTATCTCTATAATTTTCAACATCCGACTTATTTCCTTATTTATGGAGAGGAATGATAAAAGATTCCTTCCATAACATAGGAAAAGTGGATGATTCCAGAGAAAATTCAAATAATTTATGAATAGGCTTACAAAATGCATCAGCGCAAAGACAAGTACACAACCGGGTAATTCGTCGGGTCCCGGTGCAAAGACAGGTTTTACAGAGTTCAGATCACAAAGGAGAGAGCTTTCAGTTATCACAGGGCTAAAAATACAATTAGATTTTTTCAGCCGATAAGGGTATAGTTGATTCGCAGGAAGCTAGTAGACGAGTAGATTCACAGATCGGCTATGGCCTGATCAGTGTTCGCCATCACATTACCATAACATACCATAACAGCAAATCTTCCTTGCGTTTAGAGTTAACAAACGAATAAAACTGCTTAGGATTTTGCGAGAATTGCAGCCTGCAACGGTTAAGATAGTCTTTATAACATTGTGCACTAAGCACATTAAATCTAGAACGAACATCAACATAACGAGAGAAATCAGATGATTTTTTTTAAATCTTATACTTTCTGAAATACCTTGACTTCTTGTTTTTATACTCTGTACCGAAGGTACATAGAGTATATTAAGTTTGTGCAAAAGTATGTAACAGGGAGAAGGAATCACCCTATAAAAGTATATATATTCTTGATCAGCATCAACAGCCGAGTCGATATAGCCATGTCCGTCTGTCCGTCCGTCCTTCCGTATGAACAAACAGATCTCAGAGATGGTAAGAGATAGAGGTTTGACATGTATGGGCAGATGCTTCTTATACTTGCAGGCAGTTCAAGATTATTTTCAATTTTTGCCACGCCCCCTCCCGCCCCCGAAATTTTGAAAAATCGTCATATCTTCCACAGTTATGTAGATAGGGAGTTTGTTCCTTCTAGAGATAGTTAGTCATTAGCAATGCGTATCGATTTGCCGAAGAAATAATCAGATGAGCGGTTTTCAAGTTATGAGCAAATAGGTGAGTCACCCCCCTCCCCCCACCCCCACCCACCCTTTCACAACCAACGCCGCACAATCTTAGAGAGAGAGAGAGGCAGAGAGAGAGAGAGAGAGGGAGATAGAGGGAAAGAGAGAGAGGGGGAGAGAGAGAGGGAGAGAGAGAGAGAGAGAGAGGGAGAGAGAGAGAGAGAAACAGGTACAGAGTATGTTACTAACTTATCAAAAATTTGCTTTTTGAAAACAGCGTGTTTCAGCCGTCGAATTCCCAGAAGCAGAGCACACACAAGAATGCAAATCAATAGTAAGTTTAATTGTAGGATGAAAGTGGTCCTCAGGAAACACCAACGGGTCGATTCTAGATGCAACATTGCCGGGAGGATCCAACAAAAAGATTAAGTCAAGAGCTTTGTTTATCGAGTTCCGAATAGTGTTGACTTGTGACAACGACAACTCATAAAGTCCATCAATAAAATCATGGGATTTCGATGAAAAAAGCGCATTAGATTCATCATTCGTGGACCACATTACTTCCGGCAAGTTGAAATCTCCAAGAACAACCAAAAGGTCACTGTTTGATAGTAATAGAGAAACCGACTCGATGGCAGAAAGGTGAGATGAGTGAACTGTGGCATCAGAGTGTGGAGGAATATAGGAAAAAGTAGAAAAAGTTATTTTAACACTTATAAACTCGATGTCAAGGGGAATTAAAGTATGTGTCAACTCCGACGAAAGGCCAGAATCTACAGAAGAGCGATCGCGTCTATAAGTGGTGTATTTAGTGGGAACAATTGTGGAACCTGAGATGTCCGATTTTAACCACTTCTCAGTACAAACAAGAACATGAAAATCGAGAGATATACTGTCAACAAACAGTTTTACTAATTTAGAATTAAGACCACGGACATTTTGATAAGCAAGCAGAAGGGAGGACATTAGTTTTTTGACACCACAGTAGAAGTAGAGGAACCAGAAGGGTTGGAAGATAAAGATGGCAAATAAATAGGAGAACGAGTTTTCTTTTTGGCAATACACTCTTTAACAATTAAATGCTACGGCCAGAAATTCTCTAAACAAATTGTTTTAAAGATTTTATCCGGAACAATAACTTTAAAAGAGGCAACATCCCTTTCATACGAAAATTTGAACTTTCTACCAAAATATCTGCAGCTTGAATTTTGGCCTGACATCATCAAGTGTGAGCTCAGGGGCAAGGCGAGAAACAAAGATATGATTCTTCGGTGGAATACCTATCAGAGGCTTTAGAGCCCTTGATTCCCCAGTTACCTCAGTAATGGTTACCGAAATAGGTGGAGCAGCCACCACAGCACTATGTTTAGGTATATCTTTCGTAAATATTGAAATGAAAATTTGGCAATTGTCGTGTCTTTTGGCTTACACCCCTTAAAGATGCAACTTCAATTGGCATTAAATCAATCTTCAATATAATTTTAGGTCCAATGAAAGTTTTGACAGTTTCTCGACTTTATTTAACATTGGATCAACACCCTTTATTTACCAACTCCAGCATTGTCATCTAATCATCACTATTAAAATGATATTGCGAATTTCGCGTTTTTTTTGACCATAATTACATAGCCTATTTTCAAGTCCAGGTTATCAACTATCTGTTTGAAAGAGCTTTCATAAATAATCTACTAATAATTTACCGAATTTCGCGGTTTTTTGACCATTTAAATAGTATTTAAAATGTATAGCCTATGCTCAACTCCAGGTAATCAACTATCTTAGTGCCAAATTTCATCCGAATCCGTCAAACCATTTGCGCGTGATTGAGTAACAAACGGGCAAACATACAAACTTTCATATCTATAATATTAGTAAGATTTCCCACAGTTTTGCAGATAGACCATTTATCCTTCTACAAATATTCAGTAATCAGTCGATATCGAATATCGATCCGCCAAAAGAATGGTGATGACAAATATGATGTGTATCCGTGTCCGGGGGCTTCAGGGTACATTATAGTCGGGCTTGGCTGGCTTTCTTACTTGTTTTTAACAGTTTTAGGAAATATTTTTTTCTGAGTGTAGATAATTACCTTTTCCCTTTTCAAACTTGACTTATGCTTTGTTTCCTTATATAAAACGCATCGTTAGTTACACAGTGTTACAGCGAAAAAATACTTACGAAGTGAGAAAGCGTACAGGTAGAACAGGTCGAGTATAACATTTCAAATTCTGGCTGAGAAATACGGGTTACAGATCTAGTATCTACAGTTTTTTATAAATTTCTAAGCTTAACAATTTTATTCTATGCGATGGTTCTTTAAAGTTTCTTATAAAATCCCATTTAATTCTCTGTTGAACAAATGTAGCAATAAATGCTAAAATTTGGCAGCTGCTAATTCTGATTATCTTCTGAAACATGACGTGTGTGGCCTGATCAAAAAAATCGTTACAGTTTTCGTACCAACAGAAGTTCATTTTTATTTCATCTGTATTCAATGCAAAATTGAAATCGAAAACAACATTTAATTATCAGGCGAAAATATTATTAAATGAAACAGCTCTAATTAGCAATAATCTTAAAGGTAGGAAACGCTTGGCACGTCAAACTCTAAATGCTATTATGCTATTTAGATCTAACTACAATCTCGATTAAGATGTCATTCCCGATAAAAATCATTTCTTTCATAAAGGTCCTTAACGACAAATCCGTTGGCCAATGCACGGTCAGTGCTGGTTAGTTGTCTCCAAGCACCTGGACAGTCAGGACAGGCATCTTCGCGTGACGTGTTTCTGTGAGTGGTGCAAGCCGAAAATGCAGCGTTCGTTAGCGTAGAGGTACGCGATTAAATTCTGTGTGAAACTCAGTAAATCTGCGACAGACACACAAGCCAGCTTACCCAGATGTTGCTTTAGCAAGAAGTGGTGTGATTCGGTGGTACCAGGCATTTTTGGAGGGCCGGGAATAGGTCGCCGATGAAGACCGTGTAGGAAGGTCTTTGACTTCGTCAAACACAGACGATGTGACTCGTGTGCGTAAAGTTTTGAACGCGCCCCATCGACTAAGAATTCGTTTAATTGCCCAGATGTTAAATTTACCAAAATGTGTGGTTCATGACATTGTGAAGGTTTAGTCTACAAATCGGAATTACAACTTGACTTAAATAATTTAAAAAATAACATAAGGTTTATAGTAAGGAACCCTAATTCCTAACTTCTCTCAGAATACTTGTTAAAAATTTCTTCGATAGATCGCGATTTATAAAGAATTTTCATTCAAAAAAATCGCAGGGTACATGGTTAATATATACATGGTTTTCTCTTAAATGAAATTGCAAAAATTCAGGTTTTATACAAAAATATGTTTTGCTATTCATCCGATGTAAAATAAATAATAAAAGTAAACATTTTTTAATGACAAGCCTAGTACGCTGAACGACAGAAAATTCCTTTCGTCGCAGTATTTTACATAGAGCATCAAAGCAAAGCCAAGGTGCTTGCAATTATATGAAATACTGTTGCGAAAGGAAACTGTCGCTCTGCGTACGGGGCTTTAACAATAAAATTTAATTACCAATACCATTTTGCCCAACCTTAGGTCCCATACGCAATTAATTTGCCCAAATTTTGATGAAAACATGGCTAAACAGCCATGATCGCAGATTTTGTATGACCTAAATCTAAAACTTTTTTTATACACTTGAAAAGTGTATTATAATTTTGCCCAGAAGTGTGCAACGCATAGAAGGAATCATCTCCGACCTCATAAAGTATATATATTCTTGATCAGCATGACGAGCTGAGTCGATTAAGCTTTGTCCGTCCGTCTGTCCGTCTGTCTGTTTCTACGCGAACTAGTCCCTCAGTTTTGGAGCTATCGAGCTGAAACTTTGCACAGAGTCTTCTTTTTACTGCACGCTGCTAATATGTCGGAACCGACCGGATCGGATGACTACTTCTTGTAGCTGCCATACAAATGTTCGTTCGGAAAATAGATTTTAGTAAGAAAAACTGGTTTGTTCTCAATATTACTGCTCTTAAACACGGTCATGGGCAATATGTAATGTTTTTAAGCTGATCTGCGAAGTTTGGTCGAAGTCGCTAACCGTTGAGACAAGCTATTTCAAGTGTATCAAAACTTGGGTACAGACGAAGTTAGCTTTGCCTTTCTCGTTTAACATGTAAATAAGTTGATAAAATATAGCCGAAAAGTTCACTAATTTGCCTCTTTAAGCAAAACTTTTATTAAAATATGGGCCAATAATTTGCCTGTGAGAGCTTAGCATAAGTTCAATGTTTATAGTTTTAGCGGAGTGTGTATAAATAATTTTTAAATCTGTCGATTTAAAAAAAATTTGACTGCGGCGCTTTTTTTCCCATACTTTAACCTCAAAAAATTTTACCTCATTGACAACATTCGTTGACAATGTTTCGAAAAAATTTGACAAAAGTTGTGCAAACGGAATTTGTAAAAAAATTTGAAATATTGCTCTTTTCTGCGGTTAAATGTGTCAGTTCGCTTATTACATATCGCGAGATCCTTTTTATGTTGTGTGTGAGTTTTTTAAAGCTCTTTGTCAACAAAAAAATATTGTATGAATCATCCTTCTTTATGACCACTAAGTCTGTCGCACTTCAAACATTTTTTAGATTGTAAAAAGCATTTGAGCTCAAATTTAAATTTTGATTTAAAGATTCAGATTCAAAAAGAAACCATGGCTAACCGCCGAAACTTTATTGCATGTTAATTCTTGATGGTTTTCAGTCCTACACTAGACAATTACATTATATTCTTGGAGTAAGTCGTTCAAATAATTATTTTTCATTATTTAGTTGACATTTGACTAAATGCTTATACATATTTTGTATGATATGTAGAAGACCTGCATTTTTAAAAATTCTTTTAAATAGAAATCATAGATTAAAACCGAAATATTTTGAATGAAAATTCTCAACATTCTTTTAATTTTCTAATGGAAGACCGATAACCGAATAAAAAACCCTGAATAAAACTGAAAAAACCCAAAAAAAAATTCTGAAGTTCATCAGCCCCATTGCAAAAAGCTATCTACGCCATTGGTGCTCACTGACGACCAGAAATTTTGAACAGCTACCAAGGCCGGCATCCCATCGCTTCCGCAGCCGCCCTACAGCCCAGATGTGGCCCCCGGCCTTTTTTTTGTTTCCTCGCCTGAAAAGGCCGATGAAAGGCAAGCATTTTGAGACGATAGAGGGGATCCAAGCAACATGCACCAATTTTTTTAAATCGACTCAATCCCATTACTTTCCGGACAAACCCTGTACATTTATCTAATTAGTTAAACTTAACATGATACTTATAACTTTTAATGTTAATCATTAAAATATGGAATTTAGAACATTTACTGTTTAAATGAGATTCCAAATGTCTAACTCTCATCATGTCTATTATAAGTAGGGCGCCGCGTCCTCACCGAACTGGCACAATGATAACACAAGGCACGCGGAAGCTATTCCACGGCAACGATGCTCCTCTGAAACCACATCGACGAGTCGATCTCAATGCCCCACAAACACAAGCTGACGACTCCGACGAGGAGCGCGAACTGACCAATCTCAACTGGCTTTTGCGCAACCAAAACCTGACGTGGCCAAAAACAATTGACACAAGCACAGAAGAAGACACGGACACAAATGTGGCCCAAGAACTGGATCCAGTCATTGAAGAGGCTGTGGCCCATATAAGTCCCAGTCGGAGTCCTGAACAGAAGCACAAACCGTCGCAGTTGGCCCCGATGAAAAGATACGCTGCCCGATCGCTGGCCACGGCCGACTTGAGGAAACCGTCAGCCCCAACTTCAGCCACACCTACCAAGCGCCCCAGTCCTGCTGAGCGGTACGACATATTTATCAGCAAAATTAAGCGGTGAGCGACCAATTACACTGTGAAACATTTTTCAACAAACAAATTTTGGCACCAAAAATTTTAAAGGTATTTAAAGTAGAAAAATAAGTTATTTTAGCGTTACTCGTAGAGTAAAAGGGGTATATTAGGGTCGTGCAAATGTATGTGACAGGCAGATGGAATCATTTCCGACCTTATAACGAATATATATTCTTGATCAGAATCAACAGCCGAGTCGATATAGCCCTTGCCGTCTATCCGTCCGTCTGTCTGGTCGTACGAACAAAGAGATCTCAGAGATGGTAAAAGATAGAGATTTGACAGGTATGGGACATATATTCCTATACTTGCAGGCAGATCAAGTTTATTTTCAATTTTGGACTCGACCCCTCCCGCCCGCGAAAAAACCTCATTTCTCCCACAGTTTTGTAGATACACGGTTCGTACTTATATAGTAATCAGTATTATTTATCGATTTATGGAAGAAATGATAAAGATCGGATGTTTTGTAAAAGATACTAGAGTTTTAGAGGAAAACAAACAATTATAATGGGCAGCACTGGCCGAAGTGGCTTTTTTTTGCAAGTGTGTGTGGCCTCCAAGTTAAATTGATTAGATATATAGAAACTTTGGGGGTACAGAGTACGTTAAAGTCGGGCTTGAACGACTTTCTTTCTTGTTTCTTTTTACGGGTTTTGCTTTTATATTAAATATTCTTCAATATTCTCTAATATAATTTTCACCTAGAAATTTATAAAAGTTTAACTAAAACAAAGTTATTGCTTCAAGCTGGCTCAAGGTCAATTGGTTAATTATATTTAAATACAATCAACACAATTCCAGTAGCCAGTAAAAAACATCGATCAATTGGCGAATAAATAAATGAATAACTGAACAATTCAATAGATATAATTCAAAACATTTGGGATTGGCAATGGTATGTTTGGACAGCTGTGTGAAGCTTATATATTGCCATAGGCATTCCTATTCGATCGTGGTACCTTTTCTGGCCAGTTTGTTCGGAGACTCGTTTCCTTCTATGTTGAGGTGTCCAGGCAGCCATATTAGGTATATACTGAAGAGTCGTGCGATCTCATTCAGAGCTAAGCGACATTAAGCAAGTGTTTAAGCTTTGTTTGGATGTGAGTGTTCATGTTAATGTTAATCAGTGAAGATGTTAATGGCGTTAGCTCTGCTGTGGGGAAGGCTTGGGATATGAATGTCGAATAATTTGTCAAACATCGTTAGTGGTATACAGTAGTCTGTAATTAATGGTATACCGTATACCCGTTTGGTCTTCGAGTATGGTGGCGTGCCCGAATTGCCCCTGTTCCAGATATCGGATTCTCGTAGTCTCAGGGGTACTGTATACCTTCAGGTGTCATTTTTTAAGGGTTTAAGGGTTCTTGCATTCGATAGGTAATCGGTTAAATTAAATTTAGAAATTTTTTTGTTGTTGTTTTTTGCTTTTTAATTATGGTTGATGTTGTAATTCTGGTTCAAAGTTAAGCAAAGATTTAGAACAAAACGCCCATGGTTACAAAATCAATTTATTTGAGAAGGGATTGTCTGAATGTGAAAACGAAGACGGGGTTTTGTTTAGAACTCAATGTAATTCTGGGGTGAACTAGGATATTTTGGATTATCGGTCAATAAACAGCGGAGTTTATTTGGTTTCAAAGTCAAAATTTCGAAAATCGACTTTTTTTCGCCAGTCTATTGGAACTAGCTCTGCTATTTTTTGACCGCTCAAAAATATCCAAGTTCACACCAGAATGGTGGGTATTAGGAGCAATTTAAGAAATTTGAAAATCGGTCAACAGTTACCCTTTAAATTTTCACAACCATTTGGAAAAAGTGTTTCCGAGATAATCGCATTTAAAGTTTCGATGATGTGAAAATTATTTTTGATAGATTTCAAACATTGATTTGGTGCATTTGGGTGTTAGCTTTCACCAAAAAAAAAGATTATCAAAGTCGGTCAAATAGTTCTCCAGAAATTTGGGCCAAAGTGCGTCAAGAAATGGTAAAAAAAATCTCAAAAAATTTCCAAGTAAAATTGGCAATATCATCCGCGTAAGCCACTACTACGGGTCCCTCCGCCTCCATAAGCCGCAGCAGGTGGTTAACTGTTACAACCCACAGCAGCGGAGAGAGAACACCTCCTTATGGATTGGTCGATGAATCTTCTGCTTCCACATATGTCAAGGCAGGGGTGATGGCGTTAGGTTGGACGTTATTGCTACTAAGGAGTAGTCACTTACTTCAAGTGATCTTTCAATCCATGAAACCAGGGAGTGCAGGGCGGTTTCAATAGACCTACCCTTGCTGTATGCATGTCGTGTGTGTGCTATATGAGCGGGACTTATAGTTAAGGGTACTCAGAAAATTTTTTTTTTATTTGCCTAAACCTCCTATTAGGGTCTTATAAACAACCTGTAAAGCTTTCAAGCAGATCCGAAAATTGGTTTTACAGAAATAATTAAAAACAATATTTTTCCCTACTCTCTTATATGAGACAAATTTTGATCGACCCTTGTATTTTTAACGATAGCGTAAGTTAAAGTCGGCTCTAACCGACTTTGATGCACCCGTTACTCATGAAAAGTAATGTTTAACATCGTTCCTGAGGGGTGAACATCCGTAAAGTATGCAACATTTTTAAATCCGCTATTTATTATCCGATCTTGATGAAAATTTAACTTTTAAATTTGAACTCGATATCTTAAAAAATTTCGAATAACTTCCACATTTTTTATTGCGGGGGCGGGGGTGGGCGTGGTGAAAATTTGATACAAAGTTGATCTGCATGCAGACAATAGGAGTCTACATATCAAGTTTGGTTGCTCTAGCTCTTCTAAAATCCGAGATCTAAGTGTTCATACAGACATACGGACGAAAGGACGGACGGACAGACGGACAAGGCTATATCGACTCGGCTCTTGATGCTGATCAAGAATATATATACTTTATATGGTCGGAAATGATTCCTTCTGCCTGTTACATACATTTGCACGACTTTAGTATACCCTTTTTACTCTACGAGTAACGGGTATAAAAACTCCACGTTATTTGTTATTTTTAGTTAAACAACTTTAAAACAAGTTATAAAATCATCGCAATTTTCCAAATAAAAATTTTGAAAAAAAATTTTACTCGGAAATTTTTGGATTTTGTTTTTAACCATGTCTTGACGCACTTTGAACCAAATTTTTATGAGAACTATTTGACCGATTGTAATAATTTTTTTTTCTGTGAAAGCTAACACCCAAATGCACCAAATCCAACACTTTAAAGTTATTTAAAATAATTTTTGTTTCATCGAAAACAGATGTCGAAATTTTAAATGCGATTATCTCGAACCACTTGGTCCAAAATGGTTGCAAAGATTTAAAAAGTAACTCTTGACCGATTTTCAATTTTTTTTTTGCAAATTGCTCGTAATACCCACCATTCTGGTGTGAAGGTGTGAGGATATTTTTGATCCGTCAAAAAATAACGGAGCTTGAACCAATGCAGTGGGAAAAAAGTCGATTTTCGAATTTTGACTTTGAAACCCCATAACTGTGCCATTTATTGACCGATCCAAAATATCCTAGTTCACACCAGAATTACATCAATTCTTAACAAAACCCCGTCTTCAGTTTTGAATTCAGATCATCCGTTCCTATGTTTTAAATTTTTGGTAAACTTTGAACAGGAATACAACAACAACCGCAGGTACAACAACAACAACAAAAATTACTAAATTTAATTAAACCGATTACCTATCGAAAGCGGGAAACCGCTTGTTAATATCACTTATAGTTTTTGTGTAATTTAGAGTTTAATTTGTGATCATAGTTTTGTTTTTCGAACATAACTTCGCCAAAAATTAAAGTTATTTCGTTCTGTAAATTTTGTATTTTAGGTAAAAGGTGCACAAAACTTTCCTCATCACTAGTTTTAAAAAATTATAATTTTGGGTTTTTTTATTTCATATTGAAAAAAAAGTGATTTTTTGACATTTCGAAAATTTGTGGGGGGTTGTGAGCCACCCATCTAAAAGTTCAAAATTCGTGTTTTAAGCCATTATTCTTTGTTAAATGAAAAAATGAACAATTTTTCTCATATTCTGAATTAAGAAATATCAATGAAGAGTGAAAATTGATTGGCGGCATCAGGCTTGTTTTCTTTTATATACGAGCACTTTTTTCTTGTGGCTGTTCTTTTGTTTGCCTTTTTTAAAGTTTTTTTTTTACTTCTTTGGAGAGTTTTTCCTCTGTTTTATTGCGCGTCATTGCAATATTCTCTTTAAAAGTCAAATCCGACTTTTTTCAAAGTGGCTCACAACCCCCCATATCTCACTTTTTTTTGGTGACGTCACATCACCAAAAAGAAATTGTTACAAAAAAAACGAGAAAGGCAAAGCTAACTTCGTCTGTACCGAAGTTTTGATACACTTGAAATAGCTTGTCTCAACGGTTAGCGACTTCGACCAAACTTCGCAGATCAGCTTAAAAACATTACATATTACCCATGAGCGTGTTTGAGAGCAGTTATATTGAGAGCAAAACAGTTTTTCTCACTAAAATCCATTTTCCGACCGAACATTTGTATGGCAGCTACAAGAAGTAGTTATCCGATCCGGTCGGTTCCGACATATTAGCAGCGTGCAGTAAAAAGAAGACTCTGTGCAAAGTTTCAGCTCGATAGCTCCAAGACTGAGGGACTAGTTCGCGTAGAAACAGACAGACGGACAGACAGACTGACAAAGCTTAATCGACTCAGCTCGTCATGCTGATCAAGAATATATATACTTTATGTGGTCGGAGATGATTCCTTCTATGCGTTGCAAACTTCTGGGCAAAATTATAATACACTTTTCAAGTGTATAAAAACATATTTCTATCAAAAATGCAATTGACCAAAGATTTTTCCCTCATAGTTACATTTGTCATTACGAAAAAAATTTTGTATAATATTCACAAGTCAAAAATAAAAAAAAAAGTTTCTTTTTTGAAAAAAAGTCGAGTTCTGGTTCACGATCTTAATGAAGGTGTAGACTGATAGGTTGCTTGCCAAAAGTTAGGTAATAAGAAGGACGACACATGACATAAACAAAAAGTTTAAATTTATTTTTTTTTTGTGGCCAATATTCGAGTGGCTCACAACCCCCAGCGGCTCAGTACCCCCTATTCTCCCCTACTCTCTCTACTAGCATATAACCCGTCGCTCTTCGCTGCGCCTTCAACAGTATAGAACCCATATCAGCCAACATCCCACCTACTTCCCGCCCACATCGCACTCACTTCCCGTCCACTTACCACCACCCCACTTCCACTCACTTACCACCCACTGCCCGCCCACATCCCTACCACATCCACTTTCTACCTACATACCACCAACATCCCACTTCCCACTGGGCATCCCGGCGGTATTTCCAACATCGGAAAATGAAAACACAAATGAATTCTCATTTTTACCTTACAAACCGAGTTTCAAGTTAATCGGATGAAAAATAGTTATTTTGCATGTAGAATTTTCCGGGAATTTTCTGACCGTTGGGTCACATTTTCCAACATCGGAAAACCGAATTTCAAACTATTTAGTACTTTATCCTTACAAGTTTCAAGCCAATCGAATGAAAAAAATAGTTTTTTTTTAATGCTGAATTTTCCGACCGTTCCCAGCGGCGCAAATGCCCATTACAAGTTCGATGTTCTCTTAAACACTTTGAAGGCTGCCAGCCTTCAAGTATCGGTTACTACTCTGTATACATTTACGTAAGCTTGGCCGTTTTCGCTGGCATACTGTATTCAAAGCAGAGTTCTTTGTAATCGAAAAAGTGGGCGTATAACAGAAAACACTTCGGCTTTAGATTACAACTCAATATACCATTTGAGAAAATGTTGGCGAGGAATTATGCGTTCAGTTCACAAGACGATACACCATTTTGAAATTTCTGTGTGGACTTGTGGACTAGCTGTGCGCGCGTCCACACACTTGGGGTATGAAGTTGTATAATATATACTTTACAAACTTTGACACTGTCTAGTACTATGTGTATCGGATTGTAATGGGAATAAAAATTAAAATTCTACCTGGAAAGCTGAAAAGTTTGTATGAGAAAACTGTTATTTTTCATGTGGAAATCTTCGTTGAGACAAACTAAAAACAGCTTTAATTCATTATGAAATTTTGCAAGTTTTCGCGATTTTCTTTGGACCAATTGACTTTTATTTCCTATTTACCCATTTAGAATTGATATCTATCCAATCTTTTTAATATTGTAAACTTATATCAAATATTTGTAAATTTCGCGGTCTTTGGACCATTTAAATAAAAGTTATAAATAGTTATTCTCCTATTCGCTGCGACGACGAATCCATCCAATTAGAGATCATTAAAATTGGTTAGTGTTTTTGACGATATCGACCCACTTCACATATTGTATGCTCGCAGAATAAATGTTACGCTTAATTGCACATTCTTGGAAGCTATGAGAATGGGCTCTGAACCTAATTTTGCTTTGAGCAGATGACGCCACATTCTTGCCATTCAATGTGCTGAAGTTAAATTATAAACGAGAAGTCTAAGATAACTTCGTCTGTGCTACGAACCCCATGAGCTACTTGAGTTGAACATGATTGATCTAGTTGCTTTGTTGAGCTGATATCATTTCAAACAGATCAAATAGCTCATGGCTTAAGACCACAGTGTAATGGCAGCCGAAAGCAATTTGGCTTCTGGATATATTTTCTTCAATTCTGCTTTGAAGGTCTCGTGCTCCTCTTTCGTGTAGAAAAAACGAGAAAGGCAAAACTAACTTCGTCTGTACCGATACACTTGAAATAGCTTGTCACAATAATTAGCGACTTCGACCAAACTTCGCAGATCAGCTTAAAAACATTACATATTACCCATGACCGAACATTTGTATGGCAGCTACAAGAAGTAGTTATCCGATCCGGTCGGTTCCGACATATTAACAGCGTGCAGTAAAAAGAAGACTCTGTGCTAAGTTTCAGCTCGATAGCTCCAAAACTGAGGGACTAGTTCGCGTAGAAACAGACAGACGGACAGACGGACGGACAAAGCCTAATCGACTCAGCTCGTCATGCTGATCAAGAAAATACTATATATACTTTATGTGGTCGGAGATGATTCCTTCTATGCGTTACAAACTTCTGGGCAAAATTATAACATACTTTTCAAGTGTATAAATATGACAATCCCTTGCAAATGATTTTGTGACCGTCGAAACAAAGCATCTCGAGTGAGGATAGGTTCTGCAAGGGTGAATATTGAAATATTGCGCCGAATAATGAGCCTATTAAATACATTTGCGTGAACTTACCACACCCTTTTCACTCTACGAGTAACGGGTATAGAAATAGAACTGTACAATTTTTAGGACATTAAAAATATAAATAATTTCCTTGCTCTCAGGCAGTCTTCTATCCTGAAATAAACTACGATATGTATATAAATATATACTCTAATAAAAAGTTATCTCTAGATTATCTTGAGAACTATTGACGGTGGGGGATACAAGCACTCAGGGTAATAATTTCTCGGAAAAAAAGGGGGTGACATCCAGACGAACGGACGCTGTTCTGTACACGATGCCATCGTATTAATCAGTTGGTTTGTTTTCAGTGATTTGGTTGAGTACGAGAAGTTGGCATCCAAGTATGAGACGGACGTGATGGAGAAGCCGCCTTTTAATTACTCGCACATCATTGGGATGGCAATGTTGGAAAATGGACGGGTCACGCTGCAGCAGATATGTTCATGGATCGAATCGAAATTTGCCTTCTTCAGAGTGCGCAAGAAGTGGAATGTAAGTGGCGGTGCCTATTTCATGCTATGCCTGTGCTCAGTCATCAACAAACTGTTGCTCTCGCCCCTTAGAACTCTATACGGCATAACTTATCGCTGCATCACTGCTTTCGCAACAGAAAGCGAGAGGAAAAGGGAAAAGGCGGCTACTGGGAGTTGGGAGTGGATCCCAAAAAGTGTGACAGGAAGCGCATCCGCAATCGAAAGTCGGCACATGCCAAACTGAACCAGAGTCAAGCAGCTAAAATTCAATGGGCGCAGGCTCCGACGCAGGCCGAGCCCCGTTCGAAAAGCTTTGCCAGCGAGGGTGATCAGCCGCTGATTACAACGACAGCACGGCCACGGCTTCACCAGGAACAGGATTCTTTCCAAGTGTGCTACAGGAGATGTTCCCAGGAAATACAGGAGGCAGGGCAGCTCGAGCCATCACCGAAGTCCTTTACCCTAACCGAGGTGGGCTTGGGCCTGGGTCTCTCCTTATCTACTGCCCCCAATTCTCAAATGCATGACGCTGCAACCCATGCCTTGTGCTCGGATGTGCTGCCGATGACAACCATTTCCAGCGAGAACATTTACCTGCAGCAGCAATATGGCCTTGGCACTATTATCATAAGCACCACTGGGATTATTGACGAATCCTCCGGTCTGAACTGCCTGATTGCCGACAAGTTTGGATGCGCCAGCATGGTTTGTAAAAGATTAGCGGCTGCAAGTTGACCGTCTTCGTTCACATCCCACTGTCGTTACAGATCAACAAAGAAGACGAAATTCCGCAACCCAGTGAGCAGGTCTCCATACCATCTCCGATGGCCAACGCGCTGGCATCAACCGCAGATGACGGTGACTTCGATGTCCACAAAAATCCGGACGTAACTTTGATAACAACCGCTGTGGCCAGTCCTACGCAAGCCAGCAGCATCACCATCAATTGCGATTACGCGAATTTCCGACCATTCATGGACAGCATCGATGAGCCGTTCCATTACCTTCATGGTGGTGCCGAGATTAGTCGCTCGGATGATATACTAGATAACCTTCTCGATGTTTGTGTCACACACTATTGAAGGAATTGGTTATACCCTCGTAAATGTTCGTTTTTAAGAGAGCAATAAGATTGCAAATGGTCGACTTTGCTCAAAATTTACCTAACAGGCCTTTTCCGGTTTTCACATTAGGTGAAATCGAATATTTCATAACGAACGGTCAGATAATATAACCGGTACAAACCTTTAACTTCAACCTACTCCGCATTACTGACTCAATCAATTTCACACCACAATTTTGGCGAAAGTGAAAGCCGGAAAAGGCCTGTATGTCATTCAAAAAAACATCAAAATAAAAACTGTGAAGTGAAATTAGTGCATTTTGGAAATCAAATGGGCGATTACTTTCAAATAACGATTTCTAATCGAGGAGAGTAGTTGAGTTATTAAACCCAATTGTATATGTACTCAGAGCCAGTTACATCATCATTATCCTGCTCCCCTCTTAACATACACTCATCGAAATTTAATGAAAGCCACCGATATTTTGTTCAGTAAATGATGTTTAAGACGTTCTAAAATTTTATTTTAGAAAAAAATTGTTAAATCGTGCTCGACTTAAGTTAAATCAACAATATCGAATATATTTAAGTGCATTAAAAAATTAAATTTGTACTGCGAAATTTAATTAAAGCCAGTCCTAAAAAATCTAAAAGGGATCAAAATAAGTATAACAAAAAATCATTTAATATCTGATTTAGCCTCCTGACTTATTTATGAGCTCGAAAATGTCTACACGCATCTCGCTAATTATGATTTCGAACTCTGAATCCGTTATCTGGACCCACTCCTCGGTAAGAGATTTTCGAAGGACCGCAGTCAAGTTCAACTTTTGTCCGCCAGCATAAACACGACGTACAAGGTTACCCCATATGGTTTTAATGGGATTAACCTCTTACGACTGGCCCTTGTTCCAAATCATGATGAGCACGATCCGTTTAGGTATTTTTGATCTTATAAATAAGTCTGGAGGTTAAATCCATAATTAATTGATTTTTTATTTTAACCATATTCTGTATGCTTTTTAGGACTGGCTTTAATATAATTTCGCAGTAGGCTTTTACTTTAATAAATACATTTGCTTGTGGATTTACCTTAAGTAGCCCATACACATACGAATTTTTTCGACGAATTTGTTCACCTCGTCAAAATGTTCGACGTTAGTGGAGGTGTTCGCGACAGTTTTTTTGGTTCGACGTTTTGTTCGCAGAGAATAGAAATGTTTATATCTTGCGAGTGATCGAACAATTACACGAACATCATTTGTCAAAAATATCTGTAGAGTGAACACGTGCCCAAATGAGCAACAAATTGTTTCTGGAGTTCATTGAATGCCCCCAAAATGATGAAATAGCTAATTTGTATCGCCATCTAGGCCATGATTGTGTTAGTTTCCGCTGCCATATTTTCATGTTAACTCGATGTGATTTTTGAGAAATGTTCGCCTGGTTAGTGGGCAAACAAATTTTTGGTCGACGAACAAATTCGTCGAACAAATTTGTGTGTGGATGGCCTGCTTTAAAAAGAAACTGATTTAACATTTTTTGAACCAAATGTAATTTGCTTTAATTAAATTTCAGGGAGTGTAGATGAAGAAGTTAGAACTTTAATTCTGGAAAAGGATGAATATGCACTTGGTCCGTGTTTACGCGGTGAAGTTTGCTTCAAGAAGCTCTCTTCGAATTGAAGCGTGCTTCAAGAAGTTTTTCGGCACAATCCGTTTTTTTGCAAGCTCTCTCTCTCTCTATTATCGATAGAGAGCGATCGTAAACGTTGTTTTCCTTCTGTTATTTAAGGGGGTTGACCCGTGTGATGGTTTCAAAAAATCGAAAAAAATTGTTTTTCCATAAATCTCATTTTTTTAATATTCGATGTCCTTAGAAAGTTATAGCGCTAAGAATAAACTCGCATATTTAGAGTAACACTTTCGTCCAAAAATATAATTTCGGATCCAACGGTTAGTTAAGTTTTGCCTTGGCATTGAAGATTGTGATACGTGCCGAGTCCTCTTGAAATATTTCTACGAAGAGCAGAAAAGTGTCCTGTATGGTCCAGACATAGCAGATAAGAGTTAAGTCACGATTTCATGGCGTGATTCGTACTTGAACTTTCAAACTCGTTTTTCTTGAAACCACTTTTTTTTCAACTGGTCAACATGATTTCTCAAAAACGACTTGACTGATCGCCTTGAAACTTTTAGGGCCGATTTCACATCTTATGCATAGAGCTATCTGTCACAATTTTTTTTTTCTATCTGTCACATAAACTAACAAATAACAGTGTAAGATCGATGACTATCTGACATATAGCAGCTATCTGGGAGAACAGAAATCGGCCCTTAGTGTATGTTCAGCATATGTGGGGCTACGAGCTGAACTAGGACATTTCCCTATTTTGTTATCGAACGACTAAAATCTCATGATGAGGCAAATTAAAATCTATCGAAAAACTTCATTGCCAGCCAAGGCCGTGAAGTCTTGCCTTTGACTTCGACTGCCCCCTACACCTCTTCCACCTCTAACAAAAACTTCATGAAGCTTGCTTGACCGTGTAAATTCCGTCTAAGTGTCTAAGTGATTCCTGATGTTCTGACTCGGAATAATTAAATTTTTATTTTCTATGTCCACCTGCTCAGCCCAAGGGGATAATTTTTGAGTTCTGACCGGTTCCATCCCAACTGAACACTAGATTGCTATCGATACTGAGCTGAAATCCCGCATCTTCATTGAGCTGCGTTGAGTACGTTAAACAATATCTTTATTAGTGCGCTTATTCTCTTTTATATACATACACTGTATACAAATGTACTATAAAATCCTAAATGTAGGTAGCCTAAGATGTTTGTATTAATTGTGTGTTTAATAATAATAATCGCATTTTCGAGCACGCGTATCTCAAACTATGTATGCATTCTTATAATGAAATATTTTAATTTACAAAATGGCGCTTACTTAAATAAGTGTCTACATCTAAAATCGGGCAGGCCCAAGTCTTATACTAAAATTCAAGTCACGCAATGTTTGCTATGAAGTCTTATGTATTGTGTGTATATCTACAGCTGCCAAACTGCTAATGTATAAACGTTGAATTGATCGATAATCGGGAAGCGGAAAATATTGCCCTCGTTACGCTGATAGCGAGAGTAATTTTGCGAGTCGATGGTTGGGAACGCGCAATTCGAGAAATCTCCGTTTGGATAAACTAACAGCTACCGTACAATTATTGTAAATGCCACCGTTCTTATACATATAAAAATACGCGTTCCTCCTCTGTCTTAAAAAATCCGTTCGAGAAATGTTGTGGAACTATTCAAAATCCCTAATATTATATATATCACACGTTTTAAAATACTATGCTTGTGGTTGATACAAACGAAGGGGCAGAGACTCACGACTAATACAAAACGATTTGTTACTTGCGCCCAAATGCGAACGGCTGCTGGCACAGTTCCAATGACAGACATATCTGATGCATGCGTACACATCAACGCGCTTCACTTGCGTACAATTACAATAAGTAAGCTTCCTTTTAAGATTTACCTAGCATGGTTGTGGTATTAAATGTGATTTCTATTGGCAATCACAACTTGTGCTTTCGTCAGATTATAGCATTTACATACACAAAATGTTATTACTATGCACAAGGACCAGAATCAGTCCCGTGTGGCAATGAAAACTAGCTGTAATCGATAAGCATAATGTAAGGTGTCACTGTCAGCAATTGGACGTGTCCTCGCCGTCGAGTGTACAGGCAACGTTTTCCAGTTTGCGCGAAAGCTGCATTTTTCTGCAGTTAATGTCGGACTCAAGAGCGTCCATAACCTGTAGGGATGGCCAAAGACAGAATGTTAATATCGCGGTGTTGGATTTGGAAAGAAGCAGCTCACCTGTTCTCTGTATTTCGTTATGTAAATGTACAGTTCCTTTAGAGCAGCAATCGTATCAAACTCGTCGCTTTGCTGCACCGACAGCTGCTGCATGGCAGTACTCATCTCCTGGTCACTTATCTGCGGAAGTCGTGCCACGTCGCGGTAAAACTCCTTAACCATGGCTCTATAGTTGGGAATATCCTGTGGAACGAAATGAGAATTATTTGTATTTTAGATTCGCCGTTTTACACTGTGCTGCGCCACTTGATACACTTACTTTTGCAAAGAGCAACTTGTTGGACGGAGAGTCCTTGCCTAGCCTGTGCTCCGCTGTAGAGCAGGCGTCCATGAATGTTTGAGCTATTACACTCAAGCAGGAGTCCACACAGTAAGTCTTGTTTACGTCAAATATGAAGTCCGGATTCTTGATAAAATTGACCCAGAAGCGTAGGGGCAAACTATTTGATTTCCATGCGTGCAGGATGTCGGTGTCGGCTATGTTATGTCGCCGGGCCGCCTCATCGAGCAGATCAAACAGCCATTTCACAGCCGGCGGCAGTTCCTCGTTCACAGTGAGAATGATGGCGAAGAAGTCATCTACAAACTTTTGAATAGTGCCCTTTGTGGCCAAAAGACGAGTTAAGTAAACCTCTGGTATGGTTTTGTTCACCCTCTCATTGCCACTCGCAACGCAGTGTGCCGATTGCGAAGCACTGGCTCCCGAAATGGCCGAGTTTTTAATGTTCATGTAGTGATCAGGTATAATGGGTTTCACCAGATGATAGATCCGGGGCTGCTGCAGGCCGGACTCAATGTCGTTGTTCATTATAATGTGGCTCTGTGAGTTGTTAATGTAGTAAACTGCAATGTAAATGTTTATGTGTTAGTTTATGTGTGTACATGGGATGACGGGCAGTGGGTCACTTACAATTGTGGTATGGAGCTTGATGCTTGCTATAGGGTATATTATAGCTATCATTTTGCCTGGCGATAAGAGACATTACGGCCGACTCCTTGACTCCATAGTGGGCCAGCGTGTTTAGCCGCTTCCAGCCATTAATGGTTTTAGTAGTGAGATCCTCATCCTGCAAAGTGAGGTGGCCGCCACGACCATGACGCCACTCCAAGTCTACCTCGTGCACCGATGGCCTCATCGAGAAGGGCGTGTTTTTGAAAATGGCGTCAAGTATTTTTAGCTTTACCTGTGAGATGGTGTCCCAGTCGTTGACGCGACATTGCACCTTTTCATCAAGGTCGTCCTGCAGAATATGCAATATGACAACGGAATGTGTGACCTGCTCGTGCAGCAAGCGCTCTTCAGAGAGTGAGTATCGAGCGTCGTTGGTGATCGCATCCACCAGACCCTTCTCCACTTGATGTTTGATGGCCTTGAACAGAAGAAAGAGGCTGGATCCGGCGTATTCCCTTAGATAATCGTACATGCAAATCGCCAGATAGTTGGTTAGCATCTTTTCCACCACGCTCTCGGTTCGGCGCAGCATTAACTGCGGATGCTTGCTGGCCAGCGACTTGTCGATGAGGCGTAGCAACAGCGATTTCAGAATTTCCGTTGCGTACTCCATTTTGTTCATTAGCACAATCATGAGCAGAGATGCTACGTTCACGCGATCGCGTATGGAAAAGGACGACCTCTGAGCCTCCAGTGTCTCAATGAAGATCAGCAGAAAGTATTTGTTCCCGATGAGTTGTTCAAACTGCATCATGGCGGCGTCGTAATTTGTGTGTGGACTATTGCCACGCAATTTTGGCGAGTTCAGTATCGGGTGGTCCGACACGCCTGGGAAGAAGACCTTCATAATGTAATTCACATGGTCCAAGGAGGGAATTCCCGAGCTTTCCAAGTCGGCAGTAAGGTCGGTCATCAGCTCAGTCTGTAGTTCCGCAAACGCCTGTTTGCACTCTGAGCGCACATTGCTTTCCAGCGTGATCATTTGTATCTGGATGCGCTTGTACTCACGCTCGGCTTGCGTTGATTTTCGCCGGAAAATGATGAGCACAATAACCAGCAATATAACGACCGCGGCCACCGTCAATATAATGCCAAGCAAAGCGTGCGAGAACGCATAGGGTTTGTTTAGATCATACTTCAAGTACCCAATGACAAAGCGCAGATTGCGACCCACTTTGACAACCACCAAGGGCAAGTCGGGTGACTGATCCACGCCGTTTTCGTCCGTTGATGGTGGCTGCTGCTCCGGTGGGATGCACAGAAGTTGCGTGAGCGCCAGTCCCGTGATATTGCATTGCGCGGTGCCGATGGTCACATTTACGTCATACTCATCCGCGGCCAAGTTCAAGAGCTCACCTTCGATGACCAAGGTATCACCCTTATACAGTTTGACTCCGTCGTTTGGAAACGGCAGATACTTGGGATCCGCTAAATAGACGATCGTGCTGCGTATGTCATGGAAATGTTTGTTCAGGTCGCGCACCAGCTGAACGTTGTCCATCACGAAACTAAGCTGCAGATTCAGCTGCGTCTCGTGAACCTTCACAAAGGCAGTGACGTCCATGTTGTTGCCCGCGAAGTAAGTGGAGGCGGTGCCGCCAGTTGTGTACATGTGAAAGGTGTCACTGAACTGGGCACCCCGTTTTCGCTTTCGTCTGTTCAGTTCATTTGATGTCGTCGACCCCTTCTCAGACCCAGACTGTGATCCTGAATCCGGATCCGAAGCTCTCATGGCATTCTTCAGGGACTGGAATTTCAAATTTACTGGTGGAGATGGACATTCCATCTGACTGGAGTTAATAACTATGCACGCAGTTCTGTTTACCCGCTCACTGTCGAAGAAGACTTCCAACTCGGGCTTCTGTATGGAATCAAGGTACATGCCATGAACAGTCAGGATCCGACCACCACTGACAAAACTACGCAGCGGTTTAATTTGCATAATTCGCGGATCCTGAGTATAGTTGAAAATGGAGCAGGGTTGCGGCAGCGGCATGTGATATTGATACTGATATGGGTGGGCGCCGTAGTGAGTCCGTGATGTGCTTATTAATTGATGCTGCGCCGCGGATGGATTCTTGCAGGTGAATGTTCGGTTTGCACCATCGACCACTAAACGGAGTGAGCGTATTGGCTCTGGTTGGGTGGCTTCCGAGGTGGTGCAAGTGACGCGCGAGGACGATGCCTGTGTTACGTTAATGTGACACTCGTACTCGTCGAGAAAAGCACGAATGCTCGACCCAATATTCAAGTACTTGCCCATCAGGGAAAGTTGCGTGCCTCCTGACTTGGGCCCAACTGTGGGATACAGCCCCGACAGTTGCACATCTTTGAAATGGAACTGCACACTTGACTCGGTGTAACCGGCATCGTTGGCCACCTTGATGGGCGCGGACATCTCTTGCAGTGCTGCACCGGTACGGCACTCTATCTTGACCGATATCTGGTAATTAACCAGCTCACAGGGCACCGTGCCAATTGATATCTTCCCACGCACATCCTCCTCGCGAATTCCCAGGTTGCTGCCCTCAATCGTCACCAGAGTACCGCCCTCGACGGGCCCGGAAAGCGGTTTAATGATATCAATCCGGGGACGCGGGCACTCACCTTGGTTGGCTAGAGCCAATCCCGCACCAACTAGAGCATTAGCCGCATGGTCGCTGGCTGCGCATGTCTCGTTGTACACACACGAGTTGCCGCACCAGGCGCATTGGTACTTGGGATCGCGTGTCACGCAGAGACTGCAATCGGCATGCTCCCTGTGCGAGCCAAGCACGTCGCACTTGTAAAGTATGACCTTGGCGGTGTCAACATAATGCTGACGGTTCCAGGTGATGTCTACCTTTGCTTCGTATTCGTGCGTGTTTGTCTCGTAGAAGTAGGGCGTCTTCTCGCAAACGACAACCTTATTGGACTCAATGTGTGCTGGCAGAAGCATTTGGGCGGCTTCTATGTGAATTGTGCACAGGAAGCCGGCGTGCGCGCTTTTCGGCTTTGGCAGATTCTCAATCTCCAGGCGTATTTCCTTGGGCACCCGCACCGGCAGGAGGATCGGGTCGCGCTGTCGCTTCAAGTGCGGGCACTGGCCGGCAGTGCTAATGGCGTTCTCCATATTGCGGCACTGTTCCAACTTGTGCACGCACTTGTTGTCGAAAATGCACCAGTTGCAGCCCCAGGAACTGCGCACACACGCCTGGCAGTTGATGTGGTGCGAGCAGTCGAAGAACGCAAACGAGCGCGAAACAAAGTCCTTGTTCGTCTCTGAGCTACGCACAGCGAGTGGCACTAGGACATGGTCGGTGTTGCTCGGAATTGTCGGCCGTTGGTCTAAGGGCGGCGTAGCGCAGGACAGGCCGTGATCTAGGATTTCGGCATCGATGGGTGTGGAATTGCCGAAGACACAGCGATACTTGGCATTGAAGGGCTCCGGCAGCGTGCGTATGATGAGTTTCAACTGCGTCAATTCGCTTATAGGGATCTTGTCGGGTACTATGGACTCGAAGTCTATGCACTGCTGTCCGCTGCCCAACGAGAGCCAACGCGATGCTGAAGTATCCCGCTGGCAAGTGGACCGCACCGTACAACGCTTCTCCAGAGAGCACCAGCCACAGAAGGGGTCGCGCGACTCCAGACATGCCGAGCAATTGGTGTACACAGAGCAGTGCTCGATGCGCAGTTTGGTGATTTTTCGCAACGAGAGCACATAAAGGAAATCCTTCTTGGGGGACATCATTGTGTTGGGCAAAATTCGGCTGCCGGCATCCACTACGATCTCTTCGTATTCACCAGGGTTCTGACCAGAGAGAAGAACCTTCTTGATGGTGCCCTCCTCAGTGCCAAGGAATGCCAGCGAATGCTGATGATCCGTCGTCGTTGTGGCCGTCACCGACGTGACCGATGTCTCGAAGTGGAACAGGGCATGCGAAGTGATTGGTGCCACGCCGCTAATTTTCAGTCCCACGTTGCAGAAGTTGTAGATGTTGCCCAGAGATCCATGAGTCGGGCACCGGCCGTCGTTTATTGTGCCGGATATGTAGCCGAGATTGCGATCCTTAATCGTGCCGTTGAAGCACATGTGAATATTCTCAATAAATATGTCCTCAATCTCTTTCAAACTATAGATGCACATGGCGGACCTATTCTCGGGCTGATCGCTTATCTCCTTGGAGGGTGAAAAGATTGTAACCAGCACATGATCATCTCGCTTAATACCCATTTGCTGGGCCAGCTTCTGGCTGGCATGAGCGATCTTCGCGTCGCGCAATATGTTATAGTCCACATGGTCGTCGGTGGCCGTGCACTGAATGGTAATCTCTGTGTAACTGTCATAGTTGGGATCTGTGATGCATATACGGGCCAGGCGGGTAATATAGCCTGCCTCTTCGGCCAAGTGCGACTTCTTCTGCACCAGAACGAAATATGAATACTCCGACGAGTTGAATCCATACACGTAGTCAACCAGAAAGTGATCTCGATACTTGACATCAATGTTGATAATCGACTGCTGAATGGAAAACTCTGCATAATTTAAATCGTCCAGGCGTCGGGATGAAATCGCCGGCACATCATGCCGATAATCGCCAACGTTTGTGAAAGTGGTGCCCACATAAAGTATATCCTCTTCCTTCCATGAATATCGTGCGGGTCCGACGAACGCGTATGTCGAAGCATACTCATCGTTGGCAGCTAATGGAACGGCAATAAACTGCGGTGTGTTTGGAAATCTCGGCAGGCTGTAAATCTCGCAAGCACCTGCAACACAGAAAAAATATCGATTGAATCAAGACGCTTCATTTCAAAGGTATGTTAGTTAAAAACCATTTGTATACACTTTAAAAGTGCCTAATAATTTTGCCCAGATATTTGTAAAGCGCAGAAGGAATCATCTCCGACCACATAAATGCCTATGATCTACAATTGAGTAGTTCAATATGCAATCAATTTGTGATTTGATTTTCCATTTCATATTTGTATAGTTTGCCTTATATGCCTGTCCTGTATGGAAGGCTCAAGTCTAATGCGATAGCTTATTCCAATATGTATGAAATGTAAATGTAAAATTGGCTTTACAGTCCCAAACGGCTCTTGGCGTGTGTGCTTATAACTTTTCGCACAAGTGAAAGGGACCTACAGTTTAACGCCGAATCCGAACGGCGAAGTATGAGAAGCTTTTTCATGGCTCTTTACTTCACAGCTGGCGCCAATAGCTGGTGAAGTTGGCCGGATGTGTAAAAGCTATTTTCTAAAGAAAGAAAAAAATCTTTTTAGATGTTCCGAAACGGGGTTAAACAGACACCTCCCGCACAGCAGGCCGACACCACCCGTCCATAAATCGAAATATATTTACATATTTTTAGGCAGGCTCTAGGTCGTTAAGTTATGGATATTGTCCACAACTTTTCTAAAACAAGACACGCACAACACAACAAAGGAGGCTGGTTGACAGTATAACGCTATTTCATGAATACCAATTCAATCTTCAGCTGTCTGCGCCTGTCCTCAGTGTGTTGGCAGAAGTTGCTTCATGAAAGAATTGCTATGAACGCTTGGGAATCCCAAAGGCAGGCTTGCGTGAGCACGACGCAGTTGTTAGAAACTAAACCTAAAATAGTTTCATTTAAAAAACAACAAAAACCCCGTTTGATTGCTTTGGGCAATTCAAACAATTGGCGCCTGTGTTGGCTGCGGAGAAAGAATTTCCCCCACTAACAACAGAAGGGCCGATAAAAACGGGATGCACACACATCAAAGCCTTAGTGTTTTTGGCGTTTGCTGCTAATGTCGGATTTTGCTACAAGCCTGCCTTTGGGATTCCCAAGCGTTCATAGCAATTCTTTCATGAAGCAACTTCTGCCAACACACTGAGGACAGGCGCAAGCAGCTGAAGATTGAATTGGTATTCATGAAATAGCGTTATACTGTCAACCAGCCTCCTTTGTTGTGTTGTGCGTGTCTTGTTTTAGAAAAGTTGTGGACAATATCCATAACTTAACGACCTAGAGCCTGCCTAAAAAAGTTCTACGATTTTCAATCAAAAAGGTCACTAAAACAATCACTTTATTTACATATTTATTATTTTGACATTTATTATAAACGGTAACTGCCTACATTGATAGTTCAAAGTCAAATTAAGTGGAAATTGGAACTTTTAAAGCGTCCACGAGTCCCACAAATTTAAAATGTCTGATTCTGGATTTGTGGTAAATTCTCTATAAAACGTGGTAAATTCTCTACAAATGTACATGATCCATTCAACAAAAGCTTGTGTCTCTGTGTGTAAATATGAAAGAGTTCAACCGGACTAATTGACTGAATGACTGACTGGTGACTGTCGCACAGCCTTAACCATAAAAGATAGGAAGCTGAGTTTTTCACAGTAGTTTTATCTAATGCTGAAAGTGAGTACTAAGATCGGATTTTGGAAAATTCTATTAAATTTTTTTGTTTTTCATCTGATCAAGTTCAAACTCATTTTCAAAGTTACACAGAATAAAACTTTAAAAACTTGACTTTTGGCCGGAAAATTCTGCACGCAAAAAACTAAAGAAAAAACCTCATATCTCCCACAGTTTTGCAGAAAGATGGTTTGTACCTTCTAGAGATATTTTGTAATCATGTTTATTTATCGATTCGTTAAAGAAATTATGAAGATCGGATTAATAATAGCGGAGTTATACGGAAAACAAAACATTTTGATGGGTAACACCGGTTCAGCGTTGATGGGCAGCACTGGACTCACTTTATGACTTCTTTATTACTTTGTGTGGCATTTATCAGATAAATGCAAGCTTTGCGGGGATACAGAGTGTGTTATAGTCGGGCTTCACCGTCTTTCTAACTTCTTTTTTGGGAAAATGTAATATAAATATTTGAAGTCGATTTGCGCGGACTAGGAATTCATTCTAGACCCATGGTTTCTTGGTGAAATTTTCTTAGAATTGACCGTAGATTTCGATTTTGCTATACGCTTTTCGGCCCATACAAATCGACCCCCCTACTATACATATATGTAAGAATTGATTTCTAGGGGGACACAAATTTAAAAAAGAGTGTGTGTCATGGGACACCAGGTACGAGCGAAGCTCTTTACGTTGATACAACCGACTTAAGTAATGGCAAAAAGACAGTTTTTGGATTCTATATAAATAAATGTTATATAATATAAAAAAATTAGGTCAAAATTAGGTTCACTGTTCAATCACTGTTTTTTCACTGTCAAGTTACCGTTGTAACTGTTAAATCAATGTTAAGTCACTGTTAAGTCACTGTCAAACAAACAACAATATAGTTTATAGCACAATTCGCAACTTGACCTCAATGCAGCCACTTTTTCTACCCCCAACTTCCCACAAACCCACCAGATCCCCAGCAGATCTCCACCAGATCCACCAGATCTCTATCAGATCCCCACCAGATCTCCACCAGATCTCCATCAGATCAGCACCAAATCTCCGCCAGATCCACACCAAATCTTCACCTGATTCCCACGAGATACTCACCCCTTCCCCACCACTTCCACTCACACTATCATACTCCACACACAACCCTCCTGGAACTACTCCAATGATAAAAGCTGCTGATTTTGCAAATACAAAATTCAAAGACAAAAGTCAAAAGACATACCCCAAAAGAATCTTTCGCATAGACAACATTTCGAGATTTACTCCCCCCCCGTCTGAAGTCCGTAAAAGAGCTTCGCTCTAAAAATATTTTCAAGTTCGGTAAATATTTGACCCTTTACGATCAACTTCAAACTGATTCTTTTATTGGTTCTATGTATACTCCATTTTCTCCACGAGTGCCCTGGCTGTACCCTTATATATACAGTTGCGAAAAAAATAATAGCACCACTACAACACATTCTGTTCAATATCAAAAATAGTGAGATTACTGTTGCGATTTTTTTAATTTATAATTTATTTTTATATTGATTAGTATTCTCTATTAACAATAAGAGTGTAATTGTTATTCAAATTTCTGTCTATATATTCTTTTTGGGATTTCAAGAAAAAATCCCCCAAAAATGCCGAAAGAAATAGCACCATTAGCCTTTTTTTTAGTGAACTCCGTATATTTTGCGGAATTGCCTTTGTAGAAAGCACGTGATTATTAGTTTTTACTAAGATTTCATTGTTTATATCATAAAAGTTATTAATAATCATTACAATGGGACGTGGAAAGCTCTGAACTGCGGAGAATCGCAATTTTATCAAAAAATTGATATTGCACGAAAAAACTTGCAGAGAAGTTGGTCAACTGGTAGGATGCTTTAACAAAATGACTAAAAACGCCTTAAACAATGAAGAAAATAAATCTGTGACCCCTCTTCCTGTCAAAAAACTAATTCGTCCGAGCAATAAAGATCCCTTTCAGCCTGCTGCCCAGCTTAAAAAAGAGCTTAAAATGAATGCGATGGACCAAACAGTTTGCACATATCTTAGGCAACATAACCTAAAAGCCTGCAACCCAAGAAAGATACCACTTTTAAACGCAACACACTTTACTGAGCGCATGAAGTTTGCCAGGGATCATGCAAATTGGACATTCCAACAATGGAGGAATATTCTATGGTCAGATGAGTTTAAAGTGGTTATGTTTGGTGGAAAGGGATCTCGATCATACGTTAGACGTCCAAGGAACACAGAATACAAACCCCAGCACACCACAACAGGACAATGACCCCAAAGACACCAGCAAGAAAGCAAAGGAATGGTTAAGGGCAAACTCTGTGAACTTTTTCCATTCCATAGAAAATCTGTGGTCCGACGTCAGGAAGGCAGTTGCTGCTTCCAAGCCAACCACTATCGGATCACTTTGGAAAGAAATTTCAAAGTTTCAAAGAAATTGTTAACTAAAAAATTCCTTAATTATGGGACTTTTCTTTATTTTAAAATCCTTTTTTGAAAAGTGGTGCTATTATTTTTTCGCCTAATTTTATCAATTTCAATAAAGTTCGTTAAATAACTTCAAAACGTTAAAAAAATAGATGATTTTTATTCCCAGGTTTGTAAGAGTTTTCCCTTTCTAAAAATGTGATCAAAGTTTCCTTAATGTTAAAAATGTGAGTTGGGCAACTATTTAAAGTTTGCTTGTGGTGGTGGTGCTATTATTTTTTCACAGCTGTATTAGCGCGTACTTTTTAAATTTGACTCCCGGACAGCCCAAAAATCGAATCTAATATACATCGGCTTGAAGTCAACGTTTTACTACATTATCTTTTCTTCGTTATGACTTTGCTGTTGGATTTTTCTTTCAATTTCCACCCACTTACCAACCACATCCCACCCACTCCAAACACATTTACCGCCCAATCCCCACTCACTTACATCCACTACCCCACCGACTCACCAACCATCCCCCACCCACCCACATACCCACCCACTTCCCATCCACATCCCACCCACTCCTAACCTAATCTCCACTCGCCTACACCCACTCCCTACCCAGGTCCCACCAACTACCCACCCACAGCCCACCCACATGCTACCCACTTTCTACACACTTCCAACCCACATCCTACATACCATCCATACGGCACCCACTTTTCACTAACTATCTACTCACAGTCACCCACTTCCTACCAACTACCCACCCACTTACATCCTATCCACTTCCCGACCACTTCCCAGTGGGCATCCCGGCGGTACAGCATCGGAAAATGAAAACACAAATGAATTCTCATTTTAACCTTACAAACCGAGTTTCAAGTGAATCGAATGAAAAATAGTTATTTTGCATGTAGAATTTTCTGGGCATTTTCACGCCTGGGGGTTTGAGTTTCCGACATTAAAAAAAAAACACATTTCAAATTATTTGGTATTCCGTCCTTACAAACCGAGTTTCAATCGTAGAAACAGACAGACAGACGGACGGACAAAGCTCAATCGACTCAGCTCGTCGCCCTGAATAAGAATATATACAGTTTATAGGGTCGGAAATGAATATTTCTGTGCGTTGCAAACTTCTGGGCAAAATTATAATCAGGGCTGCAAACCTCATAAAAATCGACAGGGGTTCAGCAATAATTTTGTTCAGAAAACTTGTACGTAACTTGAAACAAAAAAAGTTTAGAGGCTTGAAGCTAATATAATATTAGAGCTTGGATCATCAAACGTTTAAGCAGGCTCCAGGTCAATAAGTCATGGGGCTATGAGTATAAGAGATAAAATTTACGCTGCTCAATTTTGACAGGTGTTAAGGGATAGTCCCAATTTAGAGTCTTATTGTCCGCATAGAAAATCACAGTGGTTAGAGCGAGACGGACATATTCCCAAATGCTCTCAGAGAGCGTAAGCGGGAGCAAACAGCTGACTAATTTCTGACAGAAACGGAGTCGACTGCGACACTCACACACCACATAGGATAATGGTGGACTGTACAGCTGTTTCAAGAACTTCGCTGTTTCATCATCAGCAGACTTTGCCTATCTTCTGCAAGTTGTCAGAGGCCATCTCATGCCAGCATTGCTATGACTGTTTGGGAGTTCCAAAGGCAGCACAAGTGCAAAATAGACAACTCCAAATTGACAGAAGCCTTTGCGTGTGTGTGCACCCATTTCGGCCTTTCTGTATTAGTGGGGCAAATTCTGAACCTTCAGTTAACGCACTGTATAAATTAAACATTAGTGTGTCTAACAGCAATCTTCCATTATTACTGACTCTATAGCAAATATATGAGTAGAAAAAGTGCGCTAGACTGATACTTGTGTTGAAGGAACAGCTAATACAATAATTGCGACATTGTTGAGTCCTTTACATATATCGCTTTTCCAAAACTTAGTTCCATTGAATGCTAAAAATGTTTCTTTGAAAGATGTTTTTATTCCAAGGCTTAAAAATTCTGTAAAATGCCAAATTTGACATTTATAGCAGCTTGAAAAAAATGTAACAGAACTTCTTTTTATGGGTGGAATGTGGGCTGATTTTGGTTCTGTACTGTTGAGGGCGCAGCAAAGCGCGACGGGTTATATGCTAATACATAGATATAAACATTCTTTTTATACCCTTTGGAGAGGGTATATTAAAATTGTCCGGATGTTTGTAACGCACAAAAGGAAGCATCTCCGACCACCAAAAGTATATATATTCTTGATCAGCATGACGAGCTGAGTTGATATAGCCATGTCCGTCCGTCTGTCCGTCCGTCTGTTTTTATGCTATCTCTCTCCTCCGTCAGTTTTAAAGTTTTCTTAACCAAACTGTGCACGAAGACTTTTGGTACAAATGCGCTGCACATTTGTCGGAACCGGGCGGATCGGATGACTATAGCATATAGCTGCCATAGAAACGATCGGTCGAAACAGTAGTTTTAGTGAGAACATCTTTTTTCAATGGTAGTGTCTTTATACTTTTCAATTATGAAAATGATCTGCTTCAGCACAATTTTGGTTTTTCATCAAAATCGGATGAATATATCGCATAGCTGCCATATCATGCTCCAGGGGTATATACACTTAGTTCGAGCCGAAGTTAGCTTCCCTCTATTTTGTAGCACAAAACGGTTCGGTTCGTTTAATTCTTTTTAATTATTTCTTTATACCAGAGGTGCGGAATATCTCACTCAAAATGAAAGTGTTGTAAAATAACCCTGTTATTTTTAGACACTTTGAAATATGTCTCAAACAGATAGAGTGATTTATTTTTTGAGTATAAGTGTTTCGGTCAGTGAAGTAACTTATTTTCAAGTGTAGTGTTTATCTCAGTGAGAAACACATATTTTCATTTGCTGTTATGTGTTTTTCAATAACACTTATTATTGTGAGAAAAATATAAGTGTCTTTTTAGTCAAAGTCTTTGGAACGGACATTTTCAACACTAAATTTCATTAACAGCGATAAGGGCATAAAATTAAAAACCAAAAACTTTAATTTTGAAAAGTATTTTCTTGCCGCGGTTACGGCTTAGTGCTCGCCAGAGGTCGTTACAAGAAATTTGTAAAGGAAGTTTGACCTTGTGGGTGTAAAGGGCTGGAAAATCATATAAGGATCCATGTGAAATCACAGTTCACAGCTACAGGATCTCCATGGTAATACAAGTGCCTAGGAAACTGTTTTTATACACTTGAAAAGTGTATTATAATTTTGCCCAGAAGTTTGCAACGCATAGAAGGAATCATCTCCGACCACATAAAGTATATATATTCTTGTTACGCGTAGTCCAGTTGGAGCTACGATCGCTTTCAGGTCTTCTTATGCACGCTGCTAAAGTCGGAAACCGGACGGATGACTACTGAGTGCCATACAAAGTTGTCGGAAAAGGATTTTAGTAAGAAAAACTGGTGTTCTCAATATTACTGCTCTCAACACGGTGGGTTATATGTTTTTAAGCTGATCTGCGAAGTTTGGTCGAAGTCGCTAACCGTTGAGGTTTCAATTGTATCAAAACTTCGGTACAGACGAAGTTCTTCCTTCCGTAAAACCTCAAATGACTACACTCAATCAACAATGCGAATGCATTTAACAGTAATCAAAAAACGGCGCTCACACCCCGAAGAAATGCGAATTCACACAGAAATAACTACATAGCCGTGACAATACTCAACCGCGATAAATACCATGGATGACCAATGGTAAAGAATATAGTCAAAATCACAAAGATTGTGTCCAACCACTTTCTGCGTATGACAAATCTTTTTATCTCTGAAAAATACCAAAGAGGACCAAAAATTGTAATAATGCCAAATAAACTCTACTCTCAACCAAGGGGAAAATCATGCAAGGATCAATGCATAAGCTCAATTCAATGATAAGAGACCTCCATAGACCGTGGGAATAAAACTACATTACACTTAAGAAATGCTTGTCAAGACCACAAATGACATCACATAACTACAAAAATATGATTACGACAATACTAAACAGCGATATATACCATGGATGACCATGTTTCCACTTATCTAAGAGCTATTTTTTTGGCAACAGGCGTCATTCTGAAGCGTAAGAAAATTGTCGTGCTTTGAGGCGCCGACACGCGCAAGCATACGTCGTAACAAGTGTAATTGCCTTACATAATAGTAAGTTGAAAGAACGGGCGCAGCAGGTACAGTGTGCGCGATCGAGACCCGCTTGGCACTGAAGCAGATGTTTGCAAATTATACGAGAGCGTAAGTTAAAGTCGGCTCTAACCGACTTCAATATACCCGTTACTCATGAAAAAACATGTTTAACAGTGTTCCTGCGTTCCATAGTGTGACCATCCGAAAAGTATGCAACATTTTTATAGGGTGGGTGGGGTGGTAGCGGGGGGGCTTGTTCACTTTTTTGCTCATAACTTGAGAACCGTTCATCCGATCTTTATCATTATTTCGGCAAATCGATTCATTTTGCTAATCACTAAGGTACGAAGGTACGAATCGTCTATCTTTAAAACTGTGGGAGATATAACGTTTTTTCCAAATGCGGGGGCGGCAAGGGGCGAATCAATTTGAAACAAACTTGATCTGCGTGCAGATAAAGAAGCATTTGTCCCATACATGTCAAACCTCTATCTCTTACCATCTCTGAGATCTAGGTGTTCATACAGACGGACGAACGGACGGACAGACGGACAAGTCTATATCATCTCGGCTGTTGATGCCGATCAAGAATATATATACAGGGTTGCCCATATTCGACGGACCCATGTTTTTTTTTTAAAAATCAAAGAAAAAAATAAAAATTTGGCGGTTGGCAATCTTAATCATTTAATTTGTTCCAAGTAGATTTGTTTACATCAATTTTTGAATATGATATCTCTCAAATGGCCGCCTCTGGCGTTGATGGCGTATTGTGCCCTTTTTGCAGCATTTTCCATCGATTTCGCCAACATTTCGGCCGTAATAGCGGCTATTTCTTCACGAATGTTGTCCTTGAGCTCTTCTACGGTCCTTGGCTTGTTAACGTAAACCTTTGACTTCAAATATCCCCACAAGAAGAAGTCAGGCGGGGTCAAATCGGGCGAACGCGGTGGCCAGTCCAAATCACCACTTTTCAACATCAAACGGCCCGGAAACAATTTCTTCAGAAAATCGATTGTTATGCGACTTGTGTGCGGTGGAGCGCCGTCTTGTTGAAACCAGAACTGCCTCATACGCTTTCGACGAATAATTGGCATCACAAAATTGGTCATCATGTCGCGATAACGCTCCTGGTTGATGGTAACAGCATGGCCATTTTCATTTTGGAAGAAAAACGGCCCAATGACCGTTTTCGCACTAACGCCGCACCAAACTGTGACTTTTTCGTCATGAAGAGGCACTTCTTGAATCTCCTGAGGATTTTCAGTGGCGTAAATACGGCAATTTTGCTTATTTACGGTCCCATTTCACACATTTCGGTCACATTTTTTAATTTTTTAAAAGCACGTTGAGTTTTCACAATTGACTTGTTCTGTTGAATGTAAATTTCAACTATTTCAGAGCGCTCGCGTGGCGTGTATTGTTCCATGGTAAAAATCTGCTTGGACTGACGCTTCAAACGCGGTATGTCATTAAGCGATCTGACATCTCTGTCAAAAGTTATGGCGTTGCCAGATGGGTCCGTCGAATATGGACAACCCTGTACTTTATGGGGTCGGAAATTACTCCTTCTGCCTGTTACATACATTTGCACGACTTTAGTATACCCTTTTTACTCTACGAGTAACGGGTATAAACATATGCAGTGTGTGTCTCGTTTGCCGACTCGATTTTATCTGAAAAGGTTGGTTTTTTTTACTGTTTTTGTTGTTGGATTGCTCCCAAACTTAAATTTCGTGACCACCGCTGGTATAAAACATTGTTCCCAATCACATCTACAATGTAAATTATCATTACATAGCTAATAGAGAAATTCCATTTATCTTTATTTACTTTCGTTTTTCTGTTATACTATAACTGTTATCAAAAAACATTTTGAACATATGTTATTTTTTAAGTGTCATTGAAAAACAGTTACATTTTTCTCTCAACATTTTTCGGTTAACAGAAAACACAAATAAAATAAAAATAAAAATTAAACTCAGTGAGAAACCGAAATTGCTCATGATTTTTGTGTAGAGTTATTCCAGACCTCTGCTTTATACACTTAAGTCAAGTTTTTTAGATTTTTTACTCTATTCATTTTCGACTTCGTCCCCTTTAATTCCGATTTTGAACTTAATTGCGGAGGATTGATCACACCTTAATAGTTACCTTGTTAGTTTATGTGATAGACAGCTCTATGCTAAAGTGAAATTGGCCCTTACTATGTGAAGGACTTCTCTATTTGGAATATGAGCAATCGCTGCATTAATATTGGTTTTTTTCTTAGATATGGTCAAGTGTACTTAGATATGTTTGTCCCCTCACAGATCCAGTTATAGGATCTGACGTGGAAATCGTTCCACTGAACTCACCTTGTCGAATGCTGCCGCATGCTATGAGGATCCCATCGTTATGCGAATAGCTCACCACTAAAATTTTATTGTAGTTGTTGACCAGCGTCGTTTCAACGTCATCGGGACACACTCCGCCTGCGTGGCACTGAGGCGCATCGTGCTTGGGTCCCGTCACCGCTTCGGACAGCACGCGTAGATTCTCGTTCAGCTTAAGGATTTTATTGGTGGCTCCCGCGTACAACACATTGTGCATGAAGTCAAAACTCAAATGTGTGAAATAGTTTTTTGACTGGGCGTCGCCGCCCACGCCGGTGCCTGCCGGGGAATTCGAGGTCGAGCGATTGGCGAAGTTCGCCGCAGTTGATGTGTAGCTGCTGCCCCCCAGGCCGCCCGCTATCACGGGGAGACTGAACTGTGCGACAATGTCGTTGGAGGGGAATTGATGTGCTGCCTGAGCCGCAGGCGTCTCAGCCGTTTGGGTACAGTGGACAAAAGCACCGTGCATCAAGCTCAGCAAGTAGATGACCCAGAGGGCATCAGAACGTTGGTAGTTGCATTCCATTCTCGGTGTGTGGACGAGGAATGACACAATGAATGCAGATGCAATCGACTTCGACTCCAAGTGGGAAAAGTGCAAGGATGTGGCCTTTCTAATTGCTCCCTGGCAGTGCCATGGCGGTGGCAGTCCCCCGATCCTCCTTATAATTCTTGCACAACTTCAATTCAACTTGCATTTATTCTTGTTTGTATGTATGTGTGTGTTGGCCAGTGAACCGCTGCAAACGACAACAGAGTTAGATTTGTGTGCCCCAATGGACTGGATTTGTCTGTACGACAGCTACCTGCGGAATATTCCCGGCATGCAGCGGCTCCTTCGTGGCACCCGTCACTCAATAACACCTTTGGATATTTTCAATATTCAATCGTTTTGTATTTTATGATATTAATTTTGCTTTTTTGCTCTTCAAATGAATTTTCTGTATACATGGACTACACACACACAAACACTCACACATACAACCGTCACTCGCATATGCAGACGCTACGCTTAATTCATTCAATTCACAAATGTGAAAGAAAGGTGTACATAGATGTTGCCGATATACATGCGGATATTTATCAGCGTCGTTTAGGATCTATTCACATATTATTAATTTTCTTTTAACAATTTCAATATTAATTTTCTGTTTATGGGTGGGCAGGTACTAGTGTTGGAAAATCAATCGATAGCGATATCGATGTTTTCCCAACACTTCTAGTCGGTGCTGGCCCGTCGACACTCGATAGGCAACCTAAGCGCCAAATTTTAAAATTTGAAAGAGCATTTGTATTTGGCAAGATATTTTATGAAAACAACACGATGTTATGTGCTGGTAGCAAGACTCCAAAGTGTTTTGTTTAATTGTTACCGTCCTGGGCTATAGTGTCATATTTGTCAGCAGAAAATTTGTTATCCAGTTTTAAGATTACAATCTCGGTAAGAGAAGAAATTTACTATTTTGTAATATCCAAGGAGAGAGGAGCCTCAAAGACAGTAGGGAGTAGAACTGGCAGCGGGTTAAAGGCTGGCAAGTTATACCTCATGTTTGGCGCCAAATAATTTTCAAATTTTGCATATTATTTATGGAGAATATGACTTTAACTTGAATTATAATTTAAAAATGCATAATAAAAGATCACATCAAATTAACCTATTACTAAAAAAAGGGAGCTTTAAGAAGATTTAAAGACCCGTAAATGGAGGACTAAATCAAATGGACAAGAAAATCGCCAAATTTACTAATTAATACAAATTTTAAGGACCAAAGAATTATGATTATTGAATAGATGGTTATTGAAGAAGCTTATATTTATAAGAGGTGTAGAGGAACGGACTAAAATATTATGAAATTAATTTGCAAATATCCAAAATAGAATCAAATATAAGCTATTTAGTCAATTCAACATTATAAATGTTATTCTAAAAAAAACTGACAACAACAGCAATGCTCCCATTTTCGCTTTCGCAAAAATTTTACGATTTCGTCGCTAAATCGCAAAAGTAGTTGCTGGAAATACGCAAATCGCAAAATTTTGACGATATAAAACCGGCGGCATAGCGACATATCTCCGACGACATATCTCCGCCCAGTACATTTTGCCGGCGGAGATATGTCGCTTTTTTTCTGGCGGAGATATGTCGTTTTGAAACGACATACCTCCGCCGTGATCAATGGCGGAGATATGACGTTTTAAAACGACATATCTCCGCCATGTTACAAACGACATATCTCCGCGCGGAGATATGACGCTTCAAAACGACATAACTCCGCGCGGAGATATGTCGTTTGAAAATCGGCGGAGATATGTCGTTTTAAAACGACATATCTCCGCTGTGATCAATGGCGGAGTTATGACGTTTGAAAGCGACATATCTCCGCGCGGAGATATGTCGTTTCCGAACGACATAACTCCGCGCGGAGATATGTCGTTTGCAACATGGCGGAGATATGTCGTTTGAAACGCGGCGGAGATTTGTCGTTTTAAAACGACATAACTCCGCGCGAAGATATGTCGTTTGTAACACGGCGGAGGTATGTCGTTTCAAAACGACATATCTCCGCCAGCAAAATGTACTGGGCGGAGATATGTCGTCGGAGATACACTGCCAAGCACTTGAATACGGACAAGCATTTTAAAACGAATATACAACTATTTGACTAAAAGAATCAAATGAAATCAAAAGGCAAATATTTATTTCAATAAGCTTAAGTGTTGTATGCAATTTTCTTAAAAACACTTCAAATTATGAGAATAACATAAAAGGCCGCATTAAAAAAAACATTTTAAAGTACTTCAGAGCAGCGAGTTGTTCTAAAAACTTCAAATTCACACTGTTCACCTTTGAAAATTGATTCAAAACTACTAATTAATAAAAGTGTCGATACGGTACATCTGAACATCTAAGAAGATTAAAACTAAAAAAAAAACCCACCTAATACCCAACGTAAAGATCCTCGTCAAGTTTTTGCTTTTAGCTTATCTCAATTTTTTTCAGCAATTTTCCTGAACGTAAGGATTTACTCCTTAAAAGCCATTATTTTACCTTTTTCTTCATCAGTTAGTGCTTTACCGCCCACAAAATTTTTTTTATATTTAAAACGTTTAAATGTTGACAAAATATAAGCTTCATTGCGCGGAGTTCTATTTAGAATGATGAAATCACCTTTGTCCCTGTTCAAGTGCATGATCAAAATATGCCATTTTTGAAGAGCTCGTTGAAAAAAATTTTTTAACCAAAGACTACGTTAATTTGAAAAAAAGGCCGATTTGCATGCAAATTTAAATTTTGGTACTTAGCTACTGATTTTCATGTTAATCTTTCCAATTACTTTGCAGATCGATCACGAACTTATATCTTATAAAAATTAATAAAGTATAAACTACAATTTACAGATACAACTGAGTACTATAACTTGACATTTAGAAATTTCTTAAAAATAATCCGTTTCTTTTCAAAATGGCCAAAAAAGCCACTTTCTGCATTTTTATGTCCATTTTACAGTTAATCCATTAGAGATATGGAATTTCTAAAGCCAGATTCGAGTTTAGCGTGAAAAACTTGACAAGAAACAATGAATTTTATACCATTTTAGGTTCTGTGCTAGGAATAAACTAATTTTAAGTTCCTGTCAAAATACTTTTGTCCACTTCCATTTGCACATTTTGATTTATATTTTCTAGCCTAAGCAACTGATTGTGTTCTACTTATGATTTATTGAAAGCCTACTTGTATACCAGTATTCGATACAAATTTCAAAATTCAAGGATTTTTTGCCTTAAAGATATAATGGATTATTTATGAAATTTTTTTGTCAAAATACTTTTGTGAACGATTTTAAACTTTAATGAATAAAGGGTTAATTTGTTAAAACTTTCTTTTGATTTTGTTTTTAGACCTGTTACTCGTAGAGTAAAAAAAAAGACAAAGGGCAAAGCTAACTTCGGCAGAAGCGAATTTTGATACAACGGTTAGCGACTTCGAAAACTCATTTCAGATTAAAAACATTACATATTACCCATGACCGTGTTTAAGAGCAGTAATATTGAGAACAAACCAGTTTTTCTTACTAAAGTCCATTTTCCGAACGAACATTTGTATGGCAGCTACAAGAAGTAGTCATCCGACGGGGTCCGACATATTAGCAGCGTCAGTAAAAAAGGAACTCTGTGCAAAGATCAGATATCACAGTGCAACAGTCAAAAAAGCTACCGAACTACACTATGCGGAATCGATAGAGCTACCCGAGCTGGCTAAAACCCTATCAGCGTTTGGCTAGATTGGTAGCACTTTTCTTTTTGTGGACCCTCAAAGTTTTGGAAATTGGATGTGACAACAAAAAAAAGGTGTCATTAATTTTGGGCAACAGGTCATTCAGTTTTGGTGATAGCTGCAAACTGTCTTTAGCAAAGCAGTAGCTGACAGTCCGCAGAATAAAACAAACTCGTTTTTTTTCCGGGAGTATTTCTTTAAAAACGTATTTTTTGACTTTTTCGAGTATAACATTAAAGTAATCAGAAACTTTCGCATACTTTCTTTGGCAAAAGTGAAGCTTTTGAGATACCAAACAACTCTTCTAAACAAGGTTTTACCATTTGAACACTTCTACATCCCTTAAAACGGCTCCAAAAAAAAATCACTTCTTTGTTGTCATTCTTCTTTATGTACTTAAGTTTTTTTTTACCAAAATAGCTGCCAATTAATTTTTTTAAGTTTTTAGAGCAAAACATTACGCGCTTTACTTGTTCTTATCCATGAATAAAGAAAAAAAATGATTTTTGGACGGTTTTTTGAAAATTCTGTAATTTATCAGCAAAAATGTTGCCAAATTAAAACTGTATAAAATATTTTAACAAGCTAATACATTTTTTAATAAGTTGAGATCATATTAGAGTAAATATTTTTATTCTATTTTAATTTATTTTATTTTATTATTAATTATTAAAAAAAAAATTAAATATTTAGGCTAATATGATCTTAACTTGTTAAAAAATGTATAAGCTTGTTAAAATATTTTATACAGTTTTAATTTGGCAACATTTTTGCTGATAAATTGTGTCGCCTCGGCGCGGTAATATGTCGTCTATGAAGCGGCGGAGATATGGCGTTTCAAAAAGACATACCTCCGCGCGGAGATATGTCGTTTGCAACGCGGCGGAGATATGTCGTTTTAAAACGTCATATCTCTGCGCGGAGATATGTCGTTTGAAACACGGCGGAGATATGTCGTTTTGAAACGACATAACTCCGCGCGGAGATATGTCGTTTGAAACACGGCGGAGATATGACGTTTTGAAACGTCATATCTCCGCCGTGATATATGGCGGAGATATGTCGTTTTGAAACGACATACCTCCGCGCGGAGATATGACGTTTTAAAACGACATACCTCCGCGCGGAGATGTGTCGTTTGTAACACGGCGGAGATATGACGTTCTAAAACGTCATAACTCCGCCATTGATCACAGCGGAGATATGTCGTTTTAAAACGACATATCTCCGCCGATTTCCAAACGACATATCTCCGCGCGGAGTTATGACGTTTTAGAGCTCCGCGCGGAGATATGTCGTTTGGAAAACGGCGGAGATATGTCGTCGGAGCTATGTCGTTACCCCAAACCGGCGACGTATGAGTCCGTGAATTGAAAAGTAAATGGGAAATGTCGCTGGAGATAAGAGCTGCCTTTCTATGAACCAATTTTTGTAATATTCTGTGACTACTTTAGATTGTTTTTGTGGACTCTCTTATACAATTAAAATTTAATTCTTGTCTTAAACAATTTTTCTCCTAACTCTCTAAATTGCACAAGCAGCAAAATACCTTTTGACAACAACAAATTGCGATTTGGCTGAGGCGATAACCGATAAGTATGTCGAGACAGCTGCTTCTGCCACGTGAAGTGTTGCAGAACGAATTGGGAATGAAACAGAATTGATATTGAATTCGTACGAATTTGTTGAAATCGCAAATCGCAAATCGCAAAAGTAAATGAAAGCCGGAGCACAGCTGCAAATATTTTGCAGATTTAACCAAAGTTTGAACCTTTGTTTTTCATTTAAAATAATTATGGAACTAAAAACGACGCATGAAAAAAATGACGAATTTTTGGAACTAGTTCATTTCATGCGTTTTTTATTTTTTGTGAGACCAGGCAAAATTCAACTTGTGAAGTGGGACGGCTAATTCAAATAAAAATAATACACTTTTCAAGTGTATAAAAAGACTGAAAACTATAAAAACAAACAAAACGATGGCAGCTCACGTATTGGTTTCGGATGCATTTGCTCTATGTTGGGAACACGTCTAGAAACTTGTGTAATCGACTTCCTACCAAACAATTTTATTTGCATCCGATTACTGATTTGGTTTGATTTGAAGAGATGAAATGAATTTAAAAGAATAATTAAAGTTTGTTGATTTATAAACAAATTCCCTCTATTTTTTCGCCCACAACATTAAACTATATGTCACATAATCTAACAAATGAGAAATCGGCTTATAAAAAAGGAAAATTCTTAAATTGCACAATATTAATAAAATGCACTTAATGAAAAGAAAAAAAATTAATTCATTTACATTTGAAGTTTTTTGTGTATTTTGTACTATTTCGCGAGGAGAATCCTAATGCAAATGAGATGATTTTTACCAACACCAAGAAGTGAGTCCTACTACAGACTAGGTGACATATATTGCTGTCCGCGACTCTGAAGAACATGGACATTGATAATGTTTGCTTGCATGGAGGCAAAACCTGGCAAGGATCCCGATCAAATGGGCTGGAAACGTAAGCTACAACAGTCCGAGTCTAAGGTCACTGAGCAAAAGCAGACCTTGTTGCTATTTGTTACAAAAGCAAAGGAAAGGAAAAGGAAAGCATTTAACCTTTGAGCTTATCCTAACCATATCAATTACTAAGCAGCTGGGAAAAATGCCTACCTTAAAAAACATTTCAAAAACAGTTTCAGACATCCTCTTCAGTCTATGGAAATGGCCAATAGTGCATCATTAAAGGGATACGATCTATCATCAAGTCTAAAAGAAAACATTCAATTTGTATTTGTAACAGAAACTTCCTCCTCCTGCACCTTTTTTTCGTTTTTATACCCTGCACTGTGGGCCAGAAATGTAATTTTTTGGCCAAAACTCTGGCATTTCTACACCAGCCTAGCTAGGAAACGAAATGATCTTAAGAGATTGAACTCAATGCACATAATTTAAAATGTTGTGGTTTTTTATGAGATACTGACCCCAGCAGTTTTTGAACTGGTTTGCCCACCCTGTTGAGGATTTTCAGTCAATCTGACTACCCTCACCGATTTTTCCATCTACTTTACCTCCTCTTTAGATTCAATACTTAAAACAAGTAAATAAAAATAAAATTTAATTTATTAAAAATCTAATTTTTTTAACATGATACAATTTACCTTCAGTGCTTCTAAGAGTATGCTACACATTTTAACACATTCAAATTGGCTCTGTATAAAAAATAGTTTACCTCAGAGTGAATGTGTTATATTCCGAAGTTTGAAAAAAAGCATACTTTTAGGCTGACTGTATAATAGAACATTGTTGATTTCAAATGGGAATGTAATTTTGAATGCGATATTATAAAAATTCAAAGCAAAAACGCGAAAAGCGCTTACCTACAGCTATAGTACATTATTCAAAGAAAATAATAAGCAATATTGCAAGCAAATTAAGAGGGGTACTTCTGGGTACTCTTAACACAAAGTTGCCAAATGTAAAAAAAACCACAAAATTTTAGATTTTTTCCATTTTTTAAGTAAACGCTTTCGAATGGAAACTTCTTGATAATTTTTTATGACAATCTAGTACGAAGTCGAAAATAAGAAATGAAATTGCGGCAGCTGTTGCTTTTCTAACTTTGACTATTATTATTTTTTTTTTGCAGAGATTTTAAGAAAAAATCTAACTTTGCACGGCTGCTATTCAAAAACTATTTTGTAAAAAGGTTATAAATTTTGCCATAAAATACCTATATGTATTAAAAATTATTGCGTACCTTCGTTTTATCCAGTTTCCCAAACAAAAAATTGGGACTTTTGGCCAAAATTTCGGGCTGCTGGCCCAGTGTGCCCTGTACCCATTAAAAATGGGTAAAAGGGGATCATGAAGTTGTGCAAATGTATGTAACTGGGAGAAGGAAGCATTTCCGAACCCAAAAAGTATATATATTCTTGATCAGCCTCAACAGCCGAGTCGATATAGCCTTGTCCGTCCGTCCGTCCGTCCGTCCGTCTGTCTGTATGAACACCTAGATCTCGGAGACAATAAGAGCTGGAGCTACCAAACTTGACATGTAGTCTTCCTTCTGCACATACATCTGGCATTGAACTGTCATTCGTTAGCATAACCTGAACCCCAGGGTATGTAAATCCATCCAATCATCAAAAAACCCCTTTTGCATATGTAAATCCATCCAAAACCCTTTTGCATATGTAAATCCATCAAGTTTGTTTCAGATTTGCAAAATTTAACCCCCTCCCCCCTTAATACGCAAAATACTGTCAGAGCCACAATTTTAAAATTACAACATTGTCGCTTAAAATACATTATCTGAGGCCCTTAATCTATCTATTCTGAAACGCAAAATATTATCTGAGCAAAAACACCAACGTTATTTTTTTTATACACTTGAAAAGTGTATTATAATTTTGCCCAGAAGTTTGTAACGCATAGAAGGAATCATCTCCGACCACATAACGTATATATATATTCTTGATCAGCATGACGAGCTGAGTCGATTAAGCTTTGTCCGTCCGTCTGTCCGTCTGTCTGTTTCTACGCGAACTATTCCCTCAGTTTTGGAGCTATCGAGTTGAAACTTTGCACAGAGTCTTCTTTTTACTGCACACTGCTAATATGTCGGAACCGACCGGATCGGATGACTACTTCTTGTAGCTGCCATACAAATGTTCGTTCGAAAAATGGGTTTAAGTGAGAAAAACTGGTTTGTTCTCAATATTATCGCTCTCAAACACGGTCATGGGTAATATTAATATGCCATGTTTTTAAGCTGATTTGCGAAGTTTGGTCAAGTGTATCAAAACTTCGGCTTCAGTACAGACGAAGTTAGCTTTGCCTTTCTCGTTTTTTAAATAAAACTTCGTCAGCCCTGGACTATCGATAACGATAGTCTAATTCCAAGCCCAAGAAATAGCGTCGGATATTTAGCATCGAATTGGAACGATGGAGTATGGAACACTGAAGCATTTTTTTTGTTTTTATATGTTCCCTAATTATTTGACTAATTTGAAACTGTAAATGCAATATTGTTAAGAATTGTGTAATCTATTGATTTATTAATCCTGTGGTATAATTTATGTATTTGGAGTATTAAAATGAATTTTAAAAAATCGCCTCCTCACATTTTCGTTCATATCTCCGCTCACAGAGTTGGGCCTGAGTCCGCTCCGGAACCAGCCAGGGGAACTAGCGGCCAAAATGCAGTATGACCATACAAGGCATTGGTGCTATCTTTTATTAATTATTTGGCTGACTTAGCGATTTGGGGCCGTCATGCACGGTATCCCCAGAGATAAATAGGACATTTATCCATATTTATGCAAAGTTTTATCAAAATCTATCCATACGATTTTGAGCAATTAATATTTTTACATAAACTACATATACCAATATGTCGTGCCTGTGTGGCAGTATGACCATATCAAGCGACGCTATTACTTTTGAGTTGGGGCAGCCATGCATCCCCAACTATTGCTTAGTCTATAACTAGTATTCCTGCAAAGTATTATGTAAATCTATCCATACGATTAAGAGATTTTTATATATTTAAGTTGATATACCGTGCATGTTGGGACCAAATCTGTGAGCGTAGATATGCGATTTTTTAACTTCGTTTTAATACTCCAAATGCATAAATTATCCCACAGGTTTAATAAATCAATAGATTACGCAATTCTTAACAATATTGCATTTACATTTATTGCATTTAAAGCGTAGTATACACTTCCACCAAAGAACTGCCAAAACAAAAATACCAAAAGTGACAATTCTTTTGTTTTGTGACAGTGTGACCAGATTGTAAGATGTATGCATGTAATATGGTCACATTGCCTTGAGCGTTGTATTTGGTTTGATTTTAAATTATAAGGTTCACAATCAGTAAATACCAATGATTAACATGCGTTCTCTCGTCCCTGATGAGCAGATATGACAATTTAGTAATGATTAAATTCATAATTATTACCCAGTTTAAATTTGGTTGAAGTCTCACGGTGTTTTGTAGCTTGCTTTGAAAATTGCGCTCAATCATTGATGGGAAAATTATTCAAATTTCATCCGATTACGCATATTTGTGTATCGACAATGTGCGATACCTGTTGAAATAATTAAAATTAATTATTCAGGGAGCTATCGATAACACTACAGAAAATACGGATCTAGTATTTTATCGGTATTTAATTGAGGCCTTTTGTTGGAAGTGTGGACTGCCACCAAAGAGACTGCCAAAGGGCTTTGGCACAAAAATTTTTGTGAGTTTTTTTTATATGGAGTTTTTTGTTTTGGCAAGTCTTTGGTGGAAGTGTATACTACGCTTAAGGAATAAATAAAAAAAAACCCAAAATGTTTCAGTGTCCCACATTCCATCGTTCCAATTCGACGCTCAATACACGACGCTAGTTTGAGGACATCAAAAAAAATATATATACAAATAAAATATATACAAATAAAAAACATACAACAATTAAAACCCTGGAAGTGGCCGTAGAACATGAAATAAAAGACCACACTTAAGTGGACAGTGTTTGTGCATGTGGGCGTGAGTTCTATAATATTGATCAGATATGGATACATTCGATGTGTCAGATAGAAGCAGGTGAGCAGCGCCAGGAATACATATCTGAAGAGTCTTTTTTGTAATGACCCTCCTTGGCGAATGTCACAAACTCCAATGTACATATGTATTAACTTTACATTATTGATTTACATACATACATATGAGAACGAATAGAGATAAATTGCGGTAATCTTCTTCTTCCCGCACAGTTGGTACTTTGGTTCCATGTCCCGACAAGATGCTACCGAAGCCCTGATGAACGAGCGCGAGCGGGGAGTGTTTCTGGTGCGTGATAGCAATTCCATAGCCGGCGATTATGTTCTCTGCGTCAGGTATGTACACACACACACACACACACAAGGGCAAACACCACCACCACCACTACTACTTGCTCCGCCTGCATTGCATTTCATTTGCAGGGAAGACACCAAAGTGAGCAACTACATTATCAATAAGGTGCAGCAACAGGATCAGTTCGTCTACCGCATCGGCGACCAGTCGTTCGAGAATCTGCCCAAACTGCTGACGTTCTATACGCTGCACTACTTGGACACCACACCACTACGCCGGCCCGCCCAGAAGAAGGTGGAGAAGGTGATAGGAAAATTCGATTTCGTTGGCAGCGTAAGAGATTTGCAAATCCTATTTGTTGTCTGTGCCCGTTCAACAATTTATCCCACAGGACCAGGACGACTTGCCGTTTCAAAGGGGCGAAGTGCTCACGATCATACGGAAGGACGAAGATCAGTGGTGGACTGCCCGTAATGCGTCGGGCCAAGTTGGCCAAATACCGGTTCCTTATGTGCAAAGAGTACGTACCATGGCCATGGCCCTCTTCCTATCGTAACCTCTCTATAGGAGAATTCTGTAATGTATTATTTCTGTGACAGTACGACGACTCAATGGATGAAGACGGCTTTGACGGCACAATGCTGGGAAACTCCGGCTCTGGCAATGCACGCTCAAATATTGCGTCGAGCGGCCATCCGGAACAGCCCACTGTCCCTTCCAGCTCCAACCAGTTTAGCAACAGCACATTGAAAAGAACAGACTTGAATGTGAGTAGCAAGTGGTAATCGGAGAACGGAGACTTAGACTTTATCCCCAACAGCGCAAATTGCCAGCTTACGCCAGGGTGAAGCAGTCGCGGGTCCCCAATGCCTACGACAAGACGGCGCTGAAGCTTGAAATAGGCGACATCATCAAGGTCACGAAAACAAACATCAATGGCCAGTGGGAGGGTGAGCTGAAAGGACGCAAGGGCCACTTTCCATTCACGCACGTGGAGTTTGTCGACGATTGTGATTTAGGCAATACCTGTTCAGACATTCGATTAACCAGCGCCGCCAGTGGCGCAGATTGGGTAGAACAATAAGGCGAACGTCATTTATCTGGGTAATTTGTATTAAACGTAAGCAAGATGTATCAAAAATTCGCAAAGTAAGTGGTGCATACCAATTGTTAATATACCATTAAATATATTGATTAATCGATCCCACATATCACTCCTCAGATGCTCTGTCGCAATGCATGGCAAGACGAATCAGTTTTACTACACACATTCAGTTTACAATATTGAACACTTGGTTTTGGGTGTGGAACCGAACCGCTATTCGTGTTGGTGTAGATTGTTTTGCCAACGAAACCGTCTTTTTTCTGTACGAATTATGTCGGGGGGTTCCAATCTGTCGGCTTAGAGTGTTGTGCCAGTGCATCGAAAACGCCTGGTTTTGTCCATCTTCTGCTACTGTTGCAGATTCAATTTGCGGAATTCTGAAGATTCTTGGTAGATTGGTAGAGCTTCTCCGACTCAATCGAGTGTTTCTCTGAAATCTCTAGAGGCTTTCGCATAAACGTTAGCATTTCAACCTAAATCTGTTTGACTTTATAAGCCCCAACTCAAGTAATGAGTTACCGCAGAGTTGCCCAGCCATAGCCCTTGGAGGTCGAACACAATTCACCTTCATTAAAGCCGAATGCTTAACGAACTAGTTTTTCGACCGAACGTTCCTATGACAGATCTATGTTACAGTCATCCGATTTGGATCAAAGTGGGCAGAATTTTGTGTTGAATATAATATTAAGCAGTACCAAGTTTGTGTGCGATGGCATTGATTTCACCTGCTGAATACAGTGATTGACGATTGGGATTCGGAAATTCGGAAAGCAATCGGTAATTGCTAATCGAAATTATCTGCTGAATACGCCCATTATTTTAAAAATCTCGAAATAATGATTAGTAGTAGTAGTAGTGCTTTATTTTATTCACAAAATATGGTTTCGAAGTGTACATACTCGTACTACACTCGTACTACACTCGGATTCCCCGCTCGTCGCGAGATACCGAATCGCTCTGAGGTTGTGACTAAGGTAGGGTTACAGATTTGAATAAAATAATATAACTCAGCTTTGGCTTAAAGCCGTCAGCTGTTGCGATAACTATATGCTATAATACAATTTGTTTACCTAGGCGGATTAGGACTATACTAAAAATCTTCAGACATTATACGATTTCTATATGTTGATGCTTCTACAAGAAATTTAAAAAGAATATTCCAATTTTCTCCGTTTAAAATTTCAATGGCTCGTTGTTGACTAAATTCTCCTTGCTTCCAATACACCTTTCTAATTTCCTGAAAAATTGGGCAAACTGCAATGAAGTTAAACGTGTCTTTTTTAGCGTTTAAATTGCAGAGGGTGCAGATGGCTTCCGTGTCGTTGACATATGGGCGGCAACGTAGGTTCAGCATTTCACATCTAGCTCTGAATACAAAAGATATTAGGCTAAGGCTGTTGTTGTCGTGAAAATAGTGGTTTTCCCCCAATGAGTAGCTTAGTTGTCTGTAAAGTATCCTCGTAGAGCTTGCTGCATAAAATCAGAGTGAGATTTTTGAGCGGTTCCTTGCAATATTATTCGATGAGATCTCTCCCACGTATTTGGATTAGTCAACTCCAAATTAGCATTGAATTCTTCTGCAAGTGTTCTCCATGTTTCGAAGCACTGACTTTGACTCAACAGCAGGGATTTGGCAACAACGGAAGCTAAGCGGGTTTCAGGCATTTGGAAAATTTTCCTTATATAAGAAAAATGTAATCCTAGCGTTTGGGGATAGAGGGTCGAAAGTCCAGTTTCCACATATAGGGCATAGTTCGGAGTATTGCGTGGTAACCTAAATATTTTCTTTATGAAAAATCGAAGAAGCTTCTCCGCTTCGTCATAATCCAGAAAACCCCAAACCTGTGCAGCATATAGCATGATTGACCGTACGGTGGCTTCAAACATCCTATATTTCACACTTGGTAGTACGTTTGGTTTACAGCTCCATGTACAGTTGAGGGCCTTGATAGCATCTCGAAGTTTCAGCTGAAGATGAGTTTTAAAGGACATGTTGGACGTGACGGTAACTCCCAAGTACGTAAACTCTTTGACTCGTTCGATTTCACATGTGTTCAGGTACCAGATTTCTTCTTTGCAGATCCGGCCTCTATTGTCTCTTATTGGGAGGATTTTCGTTTTATCCGTGTTGACAGTTAGTCCCCATAGGGAGCAGTAGGAGTAAAGGTCATCCAGCATGTTTTGCAGCATCCGTGGAGAATCAGCTAACAAGACGAGGTCATCTGCGTACATAAGCACTTTTATTCTGACGCCCGCTACCGAGATTCCACCCCGAATCGCGGAAGCGATATCATCGATAAATAAGGCGAACAAAAGAGGGCTTAACAGACACCCCTGTTTGACTCCAGTGTTGTTTTCAAACCAGTAAGAGAGCTGTGTTCCATCCCACACTGCTGATTCGGTTCCGTCATAGAGCGCTTGTATAGCCAATAAAAAATTTAGGGATACACCCAGATTGCTTATTATATATATAAGGCTTCCTCTGTTGACTGTATCAAAAGCAGCTTTGAAATCCACAAAACAAAGGTATAGTTTTTTCTTTGCGGCCAGAAACGATGATGCTATGTTTGTGAGTACGAATATGCTATCCACAGTTGAGTAGTTTCTTCTGAATCCAAACTGAAACTCGCTTAGCTTGTTATGTTTGATTACCCATCTCTCAAGCCGGGAGAGAAGCACCGATGCAAATATTTTAGAAATTGCGTTTATACAGGAGATTCCGCGGTAGTTCGCAGCTTCATTTGGATCACCTCCTGCTCCTTTTAAAGCTTGCAGGGATGAGTTTGGATATAAAGAGCCGGTTGAATTCGTTTGTAAGTAGCTGTATAAAGGAATCAGGTGCTGCTTTGAGAAATTCGACTGGAATACGGTCTTCTCCAGGTGCTTTGTTAGGTTTTGCCTTAGATATAGCCAGCTGAACTTCTTCCCCAGTTATTGGGCAATCTAGATCATCATCCAGCTCAAGAGGTAGACTAAAGCTAAATTGGCTTAATACCAAGTCGGGATCAACAAAAAGTAGCCTTTTGAAGTGATTTGCTAGGCTATTCGAATCCGACTTGATTCTGCTACGTGCTGACGATCCGTTTAGACGGCGCAACAAAGTCCAAAACGTTTTGCTGTCTTTTATGCTCGCTAGTTCTCTTTCGATTTGATTAAAATATTCCCTTTGCTTTTGGAGATCCTTGTAAAGACGGTTGGCCGTTTGATAATGTCGCCTAGCTTCGGGAGAATTCTGTCTTTGAGCCCGACGGAGTTGATGGAGAGAGGCAATCCTCGCCACTTCACATTGAGGATCAAACCACGGTTGCATATATCCCATCGTTTTTTTTGTTTGCATGCATGCAAATAATGATTATAAAACTATTTTTACGATTTTCTTCAAAAATAATGACTATTTTTGAGTAATTAAATAGAACTTAAATAATAATAATTATTTCTGATCAAAAAAATACAACTCAAAAATAATGATTAAAAAGGATTTTTATTTGTTTTTGCTCAAAATATTTTGATCAGAAATAATTATTATTATTTAAGTTTTATTAAATTACTCAAAATTAATCATTATCTTTGAAGAAAACCGTAAAAATCAAAAATTTCAAAATCATGGTGGATTTGCAGAGATTGTACAAAAATAAGAATTTTTGTGTAAATCATTTTTTTGTAGGTCCATTATAAGTGGGTGAATTTTTTACTTGAAAAAAAATAAAATAATCATTATTTACGGTCCGTGTTTTTTTTTTCAGACCTATCTTTTGTATGGCAGCTATACTATACAGTTGTCCGATTTTTATAAAACTTGTTGAAATTATGTGAAAGCATTGAAAACTTATATATACTCCTATGTCAGCTATATGCTATAGTCATCCATTCCGGCCGGATCCGACAAATGTGCAGAATATTTGTTCCCAAAGATTTCGTGCAAAGTTTGGTTACGATAGCTTTAAAACTGCCGGGGGAAATAGAAACTAACGGACGGACAGACGGCCATGTCCGTCACACTGATCAAGAATATTTATACTTTATGTGGTCAGAGATGCTTCCTTCTATGCATTACAAGCATCCGAACATAAAATCATGCGTGGAGACAACCTTTCACATTGACATCCCCTTTGCAAAGAAAATCTAACATAGAAGCACACTTTGCTGCGCCAACTTTTCACTCAGATTCAAGTCAGCTGCAGTGTTGCCATCACAGCTATTTAGGTGCTACATTTAGCAATTTCGAAAGTGGACATACTATTAATTTTTTGAAAATGCTATCAGCTACAATTCTGGCAATTTATAAATTATGTTTAGCTATTTTTAGCCATTTTGTTTATCGTGAGCCGTAGTGCAGGATAGTGCCTACTAATTCCGTGTATAACCTGAGATTTCTATGTTACAGAACTATCCCGCAGTACAACTTAAGTAAGCATTGATGAATTAGGACATTATCATTAGAAATTGTTTTGAAACAGGGCTTAGTTTACTACTAAGGTCCATAAAGGGGTTTGTCACTACTGTGGTCCATTGAATACGTTGAACCTGGTGAGGGCTAAAGTGCTCAACAGATTTCAGCTGAAGACGTAAAATGCTATTTCAAACAGGGCTGGAAACCCAATTAATGTTTTAGCTCGGATTTGCGAAGGTTTGAGTTTTTGGGAGAGGGTTTTTGGGTTGAACTCCAAATAAAATGCAATTAATGTGACTAATATTCAAAATAATATTCAGAATTTCTGTACTTTTGATCAGATAGTTATTGCAATAGCTTCAAATTGATTGATGCTTGGTTAAATCGTTCCTCTATTATTATTTTGAACACTTTGGTAAGCGTCAAAGTCGCAGAAATAAATTTCGTCATTTTCTGAAAGTGGAATCAAGCATCTTAAAATAAAATGTATTGCGGGCGGCGTTTTTATTGTTTATTTTAAATGTCTTTGTTGAATTTATAATAAGAATTCATTATACTTTCGTAAAGAATTTGAGTTTTTGTCGGTGAATATTAAACATATAAAAGCAATTTTGCGAGATGTGTTTAAGTTTGTAGTACCGAACCGATTAAGGCTCGGTTGGCAGATATTGCAAATTTACCCCAAATAATGACTAATTATTCCCTTTGAAACCCGAGCAGCCCAGGTATTTGGTACTTGGTAGTAGAAGTTCTTTATTCATAGAACAGTAAATATAAATTAGCATGGCTTTTTTGCCGTTAGCCTTAAAATGCCTTGCCCCCAAGGGCGTAGCCAGCTTTCCGAAAAGGTGGGGGTTCAGCTGAGCCTGAACTTTTCTTAAATATTTCTAAAATTATATTTTTCAACATTAAATAATTAGATCAAGATGCATTTGACATGAAACGAGAAACAATCTTGAAAATAATGGAGGAAAACTTAAATTATAAATTATAAAAATCATAAGCTGCCTCGCTACGCCCACGCCCTTGCTTACCCCATGAGCAAATCCTCAGTTTGTTCAAGATCGGACAGACTGCTATGAACTGAGTCACATCTTCGCGTGCTCTCATGTTGCAATGGCTGCATAGTAGTGTTAAGTTGTTCATGAGTGAGTGAACAAAATTGAGTTGTTCTTTAAACTAAACAAGTGAACATGTTCTTCTTCAATTGTTAATTGTTCTTGTAGAGTTGTTCTTGTTCAGTTGTTCTTGTTCACTTGTTTTTGTTCACTTGTTCTTGTTCAGTTGTTCTTGTGTTCTCAGCGACAGAGAGAAAATAGATGATTACAAGTGTATGTGTGTGTATTACTGTTTGGCCCCGAATCATCGTTGCTGTGTGCTATGCATTCGTTGCCGTTCTGTTGTGGGTTTTTTTTTTTATTTCCTTTATTACTATCCCATTTACAATCCAATATTTTTTTTCTGTTGTGTGTGTGTTTTGCCAGCCCTCAAGGACAAAAGAGTTCAGTATAGAAATTTCCTTTCGCATGTTTGGTTGTTTGGCACGGTCGAATGATGGTGAACAACTGAACACCTTAACAAGAACAACTGAACAAGTAAACAGTGAGCAAGTTGACACAATTGGAAAGAAAGAACAAGTGAACATGTTCAGTGAAATGCACAACCCTTACCCAACACTACTGCACAGCTCATTTTCAACGCGTCTGCGAGGTGAGTAGTTAAGCGCCAGTACCTCTGTTCTTGCTCTGCACATATGCAAATGGTTAAAGTGTCATAGTCTTCTCTAAAGTAATTATTTTCTTCCAGCTCCGATCCCGCTTTCACGGGTTCGCCTAAAATTTGCCTCACGCGTTCTCTCGTACATTGAAGCCGGTAGTCTGGACTGACTCTCTTTCCAGGTGTTACGGTCGGTTAGGTCTAGAGTTACTTCGCATATGAGCTACATTACATTCGTACGCAAATTTGCTTGTTAAAATTGACACAGCTGGCGTTCACATTGGTATATTTTAATGCAATTTTTCGCAAAATGCTGTTCTTGGGAGTACTTTCAAAACTATTTTACAATAAGAGGTTAACTGATTTTGAAAAAAAGTTATGCTTGCTTAAAGTTCATTTGCACAAATTTTAGTGAATTTTGCATCATTAACAAAAAAGTACAAATACAAAAAATTAGGTGGAATATATGACCATTTCAATCCAGCTTTCAAAAGAATGACAAGCACTCCCGTTATTAAAAATCTTAATTGTTGTTACGTTACGTTGCGGACGTTACACTTTTTCCATCAAGCCAAACTGTGTAAAAAAATTGTATTTTTCATCCGATTGACTTGAAACTAAGTTTGTAATAATAAAATTCGAATTCATTTGTGATTTTATTTTCTGATGTTTTTAAAGTGATAGAAATTGACACAGGCTTCCTGAAGAAGGCGCGACAAGCCGCTGAAACATGAATTTTTGTTTTGGATGTAGAACAACAGCTATTGCAACAGATATATTAAACACAACCAACGACCATCTAATATTTTGGCTGCACGTTTGCTCAGTCAAACCAAGTTTAGCTTCAGACTGCAACCGTCTTCGTCACGAACTCGAACCGTCTGAACCCTGTCTCGAACAAGCTCGAGCCGTCTTCGTCACAGACTCGAACCGTCTGAACCCTGTCTCACTCCCACCCATCATCCATGCTTCGGCGCAAATAAATTACAACCGCGACAGAGCAACGACCATCTAATATCTAGACTACAGCTTTGCTCGGTCGAACCCAGTTCGATTTCAGTCTTCGTCTCGAACTCGAACCGTTTTGGTCACGCACTCGAACCGTCATAGCCCTGTCTCACTCCAACCCATCAGCCAAGCATTGGTGCAAAATAAACCAGGGACCGAAAATAACTGTTATGATATTAAATTTTAACCAAAAAAGTCACGGTGAAGGGAGTTAGCTACGAATACGAGAAATGTACCATTGTTCAAGTCTTTGCAAGCACTATGAAATGAGGACATAAACGGTTATTCATAACTTTTAAAATATAAATTTTTTTTAAATGTTATTTTATAATTTTTATATAAAAGTTTTTTATAACAGTTATTTTGACAAAAAAATCTATTATAACTGTTATTTGTCAACGTTTATTTTTAAAATCACAAAATAACAGTTATTTTGCAACTTTTATTTTAAAAGTTAAAAATAAACGTTGAATCGCAATATTTCGAGTTATGCAAGCTATTGGGACATAAAGTTGCGTATGCAGTACCTTGAGTCCTACTACCACCACCGTTTTGGTTCAAGTCGGATGACTATTACACATACCTGAACTAAGAACAAATTGTCGCTTATATGCAATCCAAGGTAAAATATATTATTAATAATATATTGTGGTTCGTGAGCCACAACACTCGGCTCTGAGCTGTGAGCCACAGCTCGTGAGCTGGGAGCCATTAACCGGCTCTCGGCTCGTGAGCCATAGCACATGAGACGCTCTCGGCTCGAGAGCGCCAGCTCTCTGTTCTACGCTGGGAGCCACAGACTGTGTGGTTCGCGAGTTATTCTTACCTATTTACCGTGACTGCCGACTTTTAAAATCGCGTAATAATACCAAAGAGGATTCAAAATAGTAAAAAAAATGAAGAACGTTAACACCAATCAAGTGAAAAATCTAGGCAGGATCAATGCTTGAGCGCAATTTGAAGCTAACGGATCTCCATGGTAATAAGACCGCTAATTACTTAAGAAACTGCTTTTCAATTTTACAAATGACCACACATAATAACATTGCCCTGTTTATGACAATACTGAACCGCGATAAACACTTTGGAAGACCAATGCTAAAGAATATGGTCAAGATCATAAGAATCGTTTTAAACCACTTTCCGTTACTGACAAATCAATAAATCGCGCAAAAATACCAAAGACGACCATAAAATAGTATTGTACTTCAATACAATTAAATAAAAAAATAATAATTAATAATTAATAATAATTAATAAAAATGATTACTTTTACCGGTAATCTGATGATGCCGGAATCACTCTTGCAGATTTTAACCACAGATATATGCTACAGTAGTCCGATCTGAACCAAAGTTAGCACGATGGTATTAGGACTTAAGGTATGTGCATATGCAACTTTATGTCCCGATAGCTTGTATAACTTGGCAAATATTGTAATTGTAACTATGCGAAGCAAAATGTACTTCCAACCAAGCGGCAAATCGGCCAGGATTAATGCATGAGCGCTATTCGCAGCTATGGGATCGCCATGGTAACAAAACCGCTAATTACTTAAGAAACTGCTTTTCAATGTCAACACAGAACTACATTGCCCTGTTTATGACACAACTGTACCGCGACAATCACCATGGAAGATCAATGCGAAAGAATTAAAACGCAATATGTCTTCAACTGTGATGCAAAACAAACATGGCTATATCGACTCGTCTATGGACGCTGGTCAAGAATTAATATGATTTATAGGGAGGGCATTGTTACTAATTTTGATCCTCTTCGGTATTTTTCCGCGATTAAATGATTTGTCAGTAACGGAAAGTGGTTTGAAATGTTCCTTGTGATCTGGACTATATTCTTTAACATTGGTCCTCCATGGTGTATATCGCGGTTCAGTAGTGAAATAATCATGACTGTGTTATTATAATTTGTGGTATTGGAAAGGAGTTTCTTTACAAATTAGCGGTCTTATTACCATGGAGAACCATTAGCTGCGAATGGCTCTTATGCATTGATCCTAGCATTTTTCACTTGATAGGGAGTACAATTTGTTTGGATTGTTACTATTTTTGATCCTCTTTGGTATTTTTGCGCGATTTAATGATTTGTCAGTAACGTAAAGTGGTTTAAAACGATTCTTATGATCTTGACCATATTCTTTAGCATTGGTCTTCCAAGGTGTTTATCGCGGTTCAGTATTGTCATAAACAGGGCAATGTTATTATGTGTGGTCATTTGTAAAATTGAAAAGCAGTTTCTTAAGTAATTAGCGGTCTTATTACCATGGAGATCCGTTAGCTTCAAATTGCGCTCAAGCATTGATCCTGCCTAGATTTTTCACTTGATTGGTGTTAACGTTCTTCATTTTTTTTACTATTTTGAATCCTCTTTGGTATTATTACGCGATTTTAAAAGTCGGCAGAGAGCTGGGGCTCACGAGCCGAGAGCGGCTCACGTGCTATGGCTCAAAGCCGAGGCCGGTTGTAGCTCCAGTCACGAGCTGTGGCTCACATCAACCGAGCGTTGTGGTCACGAACCAAAAATATATAAAATAATTTACCTATCTTGGTTGCATATAAGCGACAATTTGTTCTTAGTTCGTATGTGTAATAGTCATCCGACTTGAACCAAAATCGGCATGGTGGTAGTAGGACTCAAGGTACGTCATACGCAACTTTATGTCCCAATAGCTGCATAACTCGCAATTTGCGTTACGTTTATTTTAACTTTTAAAAAAAGTTGCAAAATAACTGTTATTTTGTGATTTTAAAATAAACGTTGACAAATAACAGTTATAATAGATTTTTTTGTCAAAATAACATAAAATTAAAATAACAGTTAAAAAAATTTATATTTTAAAAGTTATGAAATAACGTTAAGTCTCAATTTTTATTTTTAAACTTATAACAGTTACGGTCCCTGAAAAAAACACAACCGCGAAAGAGCAAGACAGGGCGAGGTTCCAACCTGAGCGCAGCGAGCAGCGAAGAGGCACCGAGCAAACCTATTATCTAGATTTCTCTCATCTGTGGACAGAGCAAGACCGGGCGAGGATTGAACCTGAGTGCCGTATCAGCACAGCTGACAAGAAAGAAAGGGACTGAGCAATCGTGCTGTCTGGATATTAGAATTTCTTTGACACAACAATTAACCAAATCGGCCTACCACAATACACACAACTATATTAAACAAAGAAGAGCGTTGAAGTCGAGTGGCCCGACTTCAAAATACCCTGTAAAATTGAAACACATGCAAACACTGACACGTACACAAACGCACATACTGACTCACACGTCTTAGCTGTCTTTCTGACTTGTTCTCTTTCAATAGTTGCAATTCCCAACGCTTCTATGTTTTCTGAAAGAGTTCGAAACACCTCTGTAAGGGTCAAATAAATTTCTATTAGAATGAGTCTTGGAAAATCTTTTAATTCTTCAAAGAAATTGCTGTCTTTATTAGGTGTTCCAGGGAGTGACCTCAGAACGTGTATTGGGATACAAAGAGAAACAGCTTTGCCACACTCTTTCCACGAGGCATTCCGTTCGTGAACACGGTCATGCTTAGTTCCAGCTCGATGTCCTGTGGTCCCTCCAGTGCCCGCTTCAGTAACAGGTTCACTTGGTTATTGGTCTTCAATGTGCTGCAAATAGGACGAGGACGGTGAGCGAGTTCACGGTGAATTGCGTGAATCGGGCAACTTACTCGAAATGACTCTCCGACGCCCTTTCAATATTTGGGGCCGCATGAAGCCGCACAACTTTAAGGTCGAAGTCGATGTTGTCATACCAAACTGGACCGCGAAGGGTGAAGATGGTGCGGCCATCTGGCGGGATCATTAGCTTGGACACGAAAGTAATGAAGTTGTAGGTGTATGCGGAAGGTTTCGTATAACAATCATCGCCATCGCACATATTGCTGCTTTGACGGCACCGACTGCGAGAATGGGAGACTGTTAAGAAGATCTGATTGACCCACTTGATGTACGGTAGATCTTACTTTTTCTGGTCAGGGTCGTGGATATATCCAGGGGGACAGTTGATCGTTGTACACTTGAAGCTGCCGCGAATATTTGTGCATTTGTCGTGCTAAAAGAAGAGACCCAACACATCTTCCATTGTCCACAAAGTGAAGCAAGTAACATACCCGACCCGTGCACACGTGGTTGTCAGCATCGCCGCCACATTCGTCGATGTCGGTGCATGTGGTTTGGTCCGTTGCCAGCGTGTAGCCGCGTGGACAGGAGCATTGGTACGAGCCGGCCGTGTTGATGCAATAGCTTCATGGGAGTGGGAAGTTTAGGTTTCTGTTAGTCAACTGACAGGGTGCGGTGGACCTACCCCATGCACAGCTTGTATCCCTTGTGCACCTCACATTCGTCGATGTCGTTGCAGGTGCGGTTGTCCCTGCCTATTTGATATCCGGGGTTGCAGGTACATCGGTAGCCACCCCAAAAGTTGACGCACTTCTGTTGACAGAGGCCGGGAATGTCCTGACACTCGTCTACATCAAAGCATTGGGCGTTGGCATACTCACTGCCAGCGACAGCACTATTGCTGGGCCTTTTTTCGAAACCCGACTTGCACTCGCAGTAGTAGGAGCCTGTGGTACACAAGAAAGTGGGTCTTACACGCCAACGGGGAGGTTCAGTCTTCGTCATTACCTATGGTATTGAAGCAGAGTGCGTTGGTAGGACACACGCGTTGGGCCTGGGCACATTCGTTTATATCCACGCAGCTGTTGACGCCGTTGGAGAGCCGCGTCACCTGATGGCCAGTGGGGCAGGCGCAGATAAAGCCTCCATTGCGGTTTTGGCATATTTGCTTATCGCCGCAATTGTGCTCGCCCGTCTCGCACTCATCGATGTCTGTTTTCAAAGGCAGGGGGATTGAGATTGCAATGGGGATGTTCACAAGCAGAGATAAACGATTCAGTACGCACCGATACATGATGTACCCGCTGGGGTCGACTTATAGCCGGCAGCACACTGCAATAGGCTTTCACAGCGATAATGGCCGTTGGTGTTGATGCAACGTTCATGACTGCCACAGGGTTGTCGCTCTATGCACTCGTTGATGTCTGAACGAGAGCGTAAGTTAAAGTCGGTTCTGCCCGACTTCGATATACCCGTTACTCGGGGCAGGACTGTTTAATAGCCTTCCCCTGTGTTAATTAACCGAGCATTAACATTAAGTTAACATACTACCCAAGGCTTCAAACCGGTCCTGAACCGAACCAGATCACGAACCGAATCCCTAATATTTTTGACTCTTCGAACCGGAACCCGAACTGGACCTCTTTTTCGAAAAACTTGGTTCGGTTAACCGAATTATATAGTTTTTCCAACGACAAATACAGGGAAATGTACAATTTTCTTGTAATCTGACTTGTTTAATTCAAGAAGTTCTCCAATCCTACGAAATTTCTCTAGATGAGATTTAAACCTTCACTGTCGATAATAGAAGGTTGCTCATGTTAATGAGGAGCATTAATAGTATCCCTAGAGGATTCTATAATTACAGTTTGTCATGTTGCACACACTCTAAATTTACTAGTAAACGACTTTTTGAAGAAAGTTCAGTTTAACATAAGTAGAGTTCGCACAATTTGTAAGAATCTCACACCTTAGGACGCGAACGTGGTGATTGCGGAACTCACTTGGCCATTTTCTCGACAGTTAATGTAAGTTCTATGTTCGATCACGTAGTATTTTAATATTTCCTATGAACATTTTGTGAAACAATCTAGTTGTCCTGCCATTAATTTTAATTCATTTTTTCGGGATTAACCGCCTGTAGATTTGTCCATCAAGCTGATATAAATGCAACAAAATTGATGAAAATTAAAGGGCCTTTGGGCTATATTCTAAAATGGCTGAAATAAAAATTCGAGCCCCGCTGTGGCTTGTACTTGACGATCAACTTTGAAAAATTTGCCATATACTAAGAAACAACTCTCTTCAAAGGCCAAAGAAGTTATTGCTCAGTGTGACCTCCATAATTTTTCCAAAGCAAAAAAACATGCAAAACACATTTTCCGCGAAAATTCGCTCACGCGCGCACCTCTAGTATGAGCTTCGGTCGAGCCGAAGACAGATGTCCTTAATTTATTCTTTTAAATTTAAATGTATTTTTAAGCGGTTGCAAACCGATATCGCAATTGTAACCGAACCGAAAAAAAACCGTAACCAAAACCATTCTACTTTTATGACTGTACACTCAAAATAATTATTTTTCTATATTAAAGTAAATCACCCTAGAATCGAAATAGCCCTAAAAATTAGAAAAAAATTTCTATCTTTAAGAAAAATTTGTCTGAATTTTAGAAAAGTTGCCCTAAAAATGCATTTTTTAGAAATTTTGTATTAAAGATTAGAAAACAGTATTTTTTCTAAATTTTAGGGTCAATTGGCTTTATAACCTTTTCTAATTTTTAGGGTAAATTCGACTTTGATTTTAGAATATATTTGGTACAAATTTAGGGTACTTTGCCCTAAAATTAAGAAAATAAACCCTAAATTTCAGAAATTTGTATACTCTTGCCAAGGGTATTATAGTTTTGCCCAGAAGTTTGCAACGCATAGAAATATTCATTTTCGACCCTATAAACTATGTATATTTTTTTGATCAGGGTGACGAGCTGAGTCGATTGAGCTTTGTCCTACCGTCTGTCTGTCCGCCTGCCTGTCCGTCTGTCTGTCTGTTTCTTCGCAAATTAGTCTCTCAGTTTTAAAGCTATCGAGCTGAAACTTTGCACAGAGTCTTCTTTTTACTGCACACTGCTAATATGTCGGAACCGAACGGATCGGATGACTATATCTTATAGCTGCCATAGAAACTATCGGTCGAAAAGTGGGTTTAAATGAGAAAAACTTTTTTGTTTTTAATGTTAACGTGTCTCACTTCAGCAATTATTAATATTATGCGCTTTTATAAAGATTTGGAAGTTTTGGTCTAAATCGGATGACTATATCTTATAGCTGTAATAGGAACTATCGTTCAAAAAGTGGGTTTTATTTAGAAAAATTGTTTGTTTTAATGCTGGCGTTCTCTAATGTGTTAAAACTTTTGCAAGGGTATAAAAACTTCGGGAAAGACGAAGTTAGCTTGGCCTTCTCGTTTTCAAGTCCTCCGACCTTTCTAAAAATGTTTGCGAAATTGCACTGCGCTATGCTGCCGTTCGGGTTTAACGACGAAGCCGTCTATGTGATGGCATTTGTTTACACACACTTATGTCCATTCGCAATGCCTGAAGATATTAGATATATTTCACTGATGTAGATCGAGCAACTGTTTTGTCTTGACACGCGTTACACCATGTAGAAATCCATTAAAGGATTGCATAAAATAAACGCAATGCTAAAAACGGCTCAAATAAAAAAAAAAACTTTAAAAAAAGAACCATTTAATGAGAAAAAAGTATTTTCCTACGGGGATAGGATCCCAGTCCAAGACATTTTCTAATGTCTTATCCACTCGACCACGACTCTTGCTTCTTATTGAGTGGCAAATGTGAGAACTTAAGCTCCAAATACGCCACACAAAGTCTTAGGTATGATTTTTACTCAAGGTTTTGGTGGTGGTGGTGATGGGGGGGAGGATGGTACAAAGCCAAAAAACCGAAGGGTTGGGTGGGGCGGAGTGGATTTAAAAACACAACCACACACGGGTTGGTCTGTGGTCGGTTCTACCCTACCTCCCCCTAAAACTTTTTTAAGTCTTTACCGTCAGCTGCATCCTCCCCATGCCAGCGTTGTCATAACCGCTTGGGAGTTATAAATTGAACTAACAGCTAAAATTGTCAAAGTTTTTTTTTTTTAAATTGCCCTGAAATCTAGAATACATTTTCTTAATTTTCTTAAAAATAAGGCGAATTGCCTTGACTCCTTTTTTAGGGCGAATTTCTAAATTTTAGGGCGATTTGGAGTGTTTTTTTTCGAGTATAACCGTAACCGAAACCGATATTTCTTTCGGTTTTAGTCCCTGCGTTTCTGTATATGCGACTCTACAAGTAACGGGTATAGAAATAGCGTATGCTGCGTTAAAAAAGCACGCGGGTCATGTACATCCCATCATGGCACGCACGCATCTCCACTTCTTCCGTGAGATGTGCATAGCAAAAGCGCATTCGTGCGCGACCCAACACGAAACATACAGGACCCGCTCGCTGTTTAGGGTGGATCAAACGGCTTTGATCAATAACCGATATCATCAACATTTACCAACACAGGCACCCAGATGATTCCTGTTGAATCCAGTGGAGCAGGGTAGACGGGATGTCGGGTAAGTCCATGCGGCGTAGTCCAAGCGATTGTAGTCTTGCTGAGTGGGAAGGCGGCGATTGGGAACTGGCTCGTCAGAGGACCTGTGCGGCGGCCGTGCGGTCGTTGTTGTTGTTGTTGTCGTCGTTGTGGTGGAGCTGCTCGTAGAGGTAGTCCTCCTGTGACAGCGAAAGGATCCTTTAGTGTTGTGGCAATCGTAGTCCGGTGGACAGTTGTGAGTATTCCATAAACATTCGTCGTCATCTGTGAGATGAGAGAAGCAAAGGGGAACATTAATGGTTACGCTTGTGACCACCACCAACATTCCCTGCAAGTCCACAAAGCGGGATTGCATCTAAGACGGAATTGTGGCTCCAAACGCTGGACGCTTACCATCACACTCTTTAGTGATCGCGTTGTGGGTGTACCCAGTGCCGCAGCTCTGCAGGCGCTATAAAGAAATGGAAATTAGCAATAGAACTGCTCCCCGAGACTTCGACAAGCAATGTACCGTGCAAACGAACGAGCCAACTGTATTGTCGCATCTTTGGGTTTCCAGGCAATTGTGGTTGTTAATCGAGCACTCGTTAATATCTACGGAAAGTCTGTGGACGTACAAACGTGCATATGTAATGGGCCGGACCTGGACTCACCGACGCACTGGTCTTGTGTCACATCCAAAGTAAAACCCGGTCGGCAGTGACACGCGAAGCTGCCCACTGTGTTCCTGCACTCTTGATGCAGATGGCTGCGGCAGCTGTTTGTGGTGTTGTCAGCGCATTCATCTATATCCGCGCAGCTGCCGTCCTTCAAATAAAATCCGATCCCGCACGTTTGGCTTTTGCACCTGTAGCCGCCGGGATAATTTTCGCACAGATCGCCAGGCTCGCAGGGTGACGGCGACATATCGCACTCGTTGTCGTCTGTGGAAAAATCAAAAACTACAATCACAAACAAAAAAATAGAGGGAAGCTCGACCGAAGTTTATATACCCTTGGAGCATGATATATGCTGCCTGTTTGATATATGGCTATACGATATATTAATCCGATTTTGACCAAACTCTCCAAAATTATGCTGAAACAGATAATAATCATAACTCGAAAGTATAAAGACGCTACCATTAAAAACAAAAACGTTTTTCTCACCAAAACTATTTTTTCGACCGATCGAAAAGAGACTTCGTGCAAAGTTTGTTTACGAGAGGAGAAGCAAAAGCAGGAACATGATCTAAGAGAATTCTTCGGTGCTTGTGCTGCTGACGAATTCCAATTACGAACGGAACCGAATCAAAAGCAAAATGAAAATCAAAATTGATGAAGCGACGACTGCAGCCGCTGCTTGCTTTTGATCAAATATCGTTTTGGGTTCTTGGCTGCTGCTTTCGCTTTTGTATTTCGCAAAAGCAGAACTTATGGCAGTTTTTTAAACACTGTTGAAGACTGCACTTTAACAGGGAAATTTAGAAATTCCTTGTAATTAATTCAATTATCATTCACGAAGTTCTCCAATCCTACGGCATTTCTCTAGGTCAGAACTATCACCGTCGATAATGGAGCGAATATGGTTCGAGCAGGATCAAACTTTTCTGGATTTTAGACTTATTTTTTTTCCGTGAACTTACCTTCGCACCTTTCGGTCTGGGCATCGTAGTGATGACCTGCTCGACAGTTTTTCGCCTTCACATCCAGGCAGTGGTATCCACCAATTGTGTTGTGGCAGTACTGCGAGATTTTGCACTCGTGGAGCTGTTCCTTGCACTCGTCTATGTCGACGCACTTGGCCTGCTGTTCGTCCAATTCATATCCGGTGGGACAGATGTTCTGATTCGCCACACCCGGCTCTGGCGAGCACGTTACTTTATTGGCATCCAACTTGAATCGCGGATGACAGCTGCACTGATACCCCTCGTAGGTGTTTTCGCACACATGCTGACACAGATTCGGAATTTGCTCGCAAACGTCTTGATCATCGCCGGTTAGCACAATTGTTCCATCTGCGTCCTCTTCCTTACCTTCATTTGGGCCAGGCCCTGGCCTAGTTTTAGTTTCCGTTTCAGATTCTTCCGAGGCCTCAGCACCTTCCTCAGTGTCCTCAATCACAACATTGTCGCTGTCCGAGTTGGGAGCGGAATTGGAGTTGGGTAGGAAGTTGTCCGTGTCGTTACAGCAAACGCGGTACGATTCAATGGCCGAAAGGAACGAGAATAGCGGGTCCCTGCAATTCTGTTTACTGGCCTTCACCGCTAGACCAACTTGACAGGCGCGGCAGCAATCGGCAAATGAGTTCGACGAAGAGTTCACCGCCTTGTCGCAGCGAGTACCCTCCAAGGCGGCCAAGCGTCCCAGCTCGCAGCTCTTCTGTTCCTGTTCGCGGGAACAGCAGACCTCGGATGTCGAGTGACAGAGTCCAACCCATAGCGGCGGAATGTTGGCTATTACCGCCTCCATGTTGTCGCAGGAGTTCGCAGTGCGAGCATGCCGTAGTCCACTAATGCAGCATTTCCGCACATAGTCCGAAATTTGCTCTAACGAAAGGACGAAAAATATAAGTTTGCAAATTAAACAAATAGATCGGTCAAACCCGACTGTACTTCTCGAAATTTTACTGTCGAGTAAGACACACACTCTTTCTGTTATTGGTATTTTTGATCATCTCTCAAAGTGGTTGGTTCTGTATTTAGGGGCACCGCATGTAAATAAAAAAAAATTAATTGTGGCCGTCTGTGGCCCAGTGGTTAGTGTGCTGGACTGCTGGGCGGGAGGTCGTGGGTTCGATCCCGCCTCTGAACATCTTAATAATAAAAGTTTTTTTCTTTCTTTAGAAGAATTGCTTTTACACATACGGTCACCTTCACCAGCTATTGGCGCCAGCTGTGAAGTATCTAGCCATGAAAAAGCAAATTCTCAAACTTTGCCGTTCGGATTCAGCGTTCCTATGGCAACTGTTAGATATACAAAATCGTTGTAAGGTCTAATGTTCGGTTTGGAGTCCGGTTTCTGGAACCCCTGAACCCAAGGTTTTGGTTCGAACATTGGTTCGCTTGAACATAGAAGAATAGTTTCGTACTTGTACATACTTAAAACAAAATTATTTCTTATATCTACTAGCCCCTTTCCACTGGCATCATTTCTTATCATTTTTATTTCTTAAAATTTTGCCGTTTCCATTGACAAATCGTCATCTTTTTGCGTCTACTTTTTAAATTCAAATCAACAAATTACTGGTGATGACACTTTCTGTTTCCAGAGAGTAACGAGTACTGCCAGAGAGTAGCGAGTGCTTTTCTAAAAAAAGTTTTTTTAAAAAACCAATTCCTTCATGGGGACTGCCATCATTTTAAAGAAATGACAGAAAATAAGGGCATAATGAAAAGGCAAATCGTGCGGATGATTTGATATTATTTTCTTTAATTCTTTTGTGGAAATAGGCGACATATTGTAATTTTAATTATCAAATTCATTAACTGACATTAACAACTTTTGAGAACAGCTAAGTTAATAGCCATTATATCTTCTTTGAAGCTAAATTATAGCCGCACTTTTTTTTTTCGCTCGCGCATGGAAACAGTGAAGCTGGAAAAACTGTGCGAATACAGTTTAACAGAGCTTTAAAAATTAGCAACATAAACACTCTCAAGACAAAGATTAACAGTTGTTTCATTTTCATTTTGTGCAAAGTGCATAATTTTGGCCGCACAGTATAATTTCTTTCTTTCTTTCTGTCAGAAAGGCCGAATTCTGGCGCTCGAAATGAGAATCGCTCATTTCATGAAATTGCCAGAAAAATTGAAAAGATAATCAGCGTGACCAGCGCCGATTAGTGAGTGCTGCAGGTAATTCATTAAAGACCGCTAAGGAGTTAGCGGCTGAATGTGGCCTAAAAGTGTCTCGCTGGGACAAGAAATGAAGGAGTAGCAAGGTTACTGGACCGCCATAAAGAAGCCCGGTTGAAATTCGAAAAGAGATAACATGGTGACTGACTGGACAAAGGTAAATAGTTTTATACACATAACATGAACCAACCTTTCCGATAAATGATCAACCTTTGAAAAATATCGAGTCGTTTTTATACTCTGTACAGAAGGTACATAGAGTATATTAAGTTTGTGCAAAAGTATGTAACAAGAAGAAGGAAACATTTTCGACCCTTGATCAGCATTAACAGCCGAGTCGTCCGTCTTCTGTCCGTCCGTCTGTCCGTCCCCCCGTATGAACAAACAGATCTCAGAGATGGTAACAGCTAGAGGTTTGACATGTATGGGACTATTGCTTCTTAGACTTGCAGGCAGATTAAGTTTGATTTTAATTTTGGCCAGGCCCCCTCCCGCCCCCTCAGTTTTGAGAAAATATCATATTTGCCACACTTTTTTTAAATAGATGATTTGTACGAGATAGTCAGTCTTTAGCAATATGTATCGATTTGCCGAAGAAATGATAAAGATCGGATGAGCGGTTCTCAGTTATGAGAAAAAAATAGAGGGAAGCTAACTTCGGCTCTACCGAAGTTTATATACCTTGGAGCATGATATATGCTGCCTGTTTGTTATTTGGCTATACGATATATTCATCCGATTTTGATCAAATTCTCAAAAATTGTATTGAAACTAATAACATTCATATCTGGAAAGTATAAAGACGCCACCATTGAAAACATAGTTTTTCTCGCTAAAACTACTTTTTCAACCGATCGTTCCTGTGGCAGCTATATGCTATAGTCTTCCGATCCGGCCGGTTCCGACAAATGTGCAGCGTATTTGTACCAAAAGACTTCGTGCAAAGTTTGCTTACGATAGCTTTAAATCTGACGGAGGGGATAGCGTAGAAACAGACGAACAGACGCACAGTGGGCGAAACGGCCATTCTAGCGCGTCGAAATTCAATTTTTCAAGTTTGAAAAAGCGTTAATTTTATATTATATATTGATTACCGATACTTTGACAAGCTTATAAAAGTTTATCGCAAAGCATTCCGATATATAGATGAACAGCTGTGAGCTATCAAACACAACATATGGGTAATTATTTCTGAAGTGGGCAACTTTTTTTTTCCATAGTCTCCAAACATTTTAATTTTTTTGACAGGCTTTAACCGCAGTTTTTCACGATTTTTAATAGCTTTTTCAGAATTTTACCATTGTGGGATGCAGAGATATAGCGATTGTTCTTTTTTGTTAAAGTTGCTTATTGCAAAATATTATATGGGTCTAAAAATAAATAAAAACTTCCAAAAAATATTATGTTTCCTTTCTTCTTCTTCTTCTCCTTCTTGATATTCTTAGTTCTCTAAAAAAGGTTTCATGATGGGACAGCCATTACTTTCCGCGAAACTCACTTCCAAAGAATCAAATTTTACTGAAATCATAGTAGGCTATAAGCAATAGTAATATAAAATTAATCATTTTTATTGGGCATGTTCTTTCTTTTTGGAAACACATCGAAGTCATCAGCGTAGGAACATTATACAAATCTGAATGAAGGCGAGCTTATAGTACAATGCGTCTTTGCTAAGAATTATGCGTTTGTCGCCCAAACCGTCATCCAGTCGTTTTACTGGAACAACGACCAATGCACTCTGCTTACCGTGGTGTACTACTACAGGAAACAAACAGAGTTACGTCATTGGTCCATTGTAATATTATCAGATAATTTGCAGCATAATACAAATGCATTTTATTGTTTTCAAAAGAATCTTCTTAAGCATCGCGAAGACTTTGGAATTCCCGGGGAGTGACACTTTTTTGGAACGGCGCATGGAAAGGGTGCTTGTGACAGCATTGAAGGAACATTAAAAAGACACGCAGCGCGGGCTAGTCTTCAAGCCGTAAACACAGCTGACCAAAGTTTGTCTCCAGAGGCGTTACTCGATTGGGCCAAAATTAATATGTGAGAAAACTGAGGTATTTTTTGGCTCTAAGGCTGAAATAATGAAAGTGGCAGAGGAGTTGACTGTCCGCTTTAACCATGCGGAAACGGTACCAGGTACTCACAAATACCACAGCGTCATTCAAGAAAGAATATGCCCAATAAAAATGATTAATTTTATATTACTATTGCTTATAGCCTACTATGATTTCAGTAAAATTTGATTCTTTGGAAGTGAGTTTCGCGGAAAGTAATGGCTGTCCCATCATGAAACCTTTTTTAGAGAACTAAGAATATCAAGAGGATTACTCCCAATTTTTTTGAAAAATCGCAAAATGGCCGTTTTTTTAGAATTCGCGATTTAATTTTTTTTTCTTAAGTTTGGGCGGTTTTTTCCACCAGTTCAACCATCGCAAATATTTTGATCACAAAGTAAAGGAAAAATAATATTTTTTGGAAGTTTTTATTTATTTTTAGACCCATATAATATTTTGCAATAAGCAACTTTAACAAAAAAGAACAATCGCTATATCTCTGCATCCCACAATGGTAAAATTCTGAAAAAGCTATTAAAAATCGTGGAAAACTGCGGTTAAAGCCTGTCAAAAAAATTAAAATGTTTGGAGACTATGGAAAATAAAAGTTACCCACTTCAGAAATAATTACCCATATGTTTTGGCAAGTGCTTTTTAATTAATTCCCGCATTTTTTGAGTTTTTTTAATTAAGCTGTGAAATATAAAGTTCTCTTTGTTTTACATAAAAGCTTGGTTATATATTCATATAAAGGTATGTATTAAGCAAAAAATCAATGTAAATGACCCGCCCATATATGTACTACTTGAAAGACGTAGTGAAAGTAACTTGTATTAACAACCTGCCCTTAGTAGCAAACACCTGTCTTTGTTCACAAATGTTCAAGTCGCCGTTAACATTTTTTGTCAGTGTGAGTCCTTGTTGTTTAAAATTTTCAAAGATCACCTGCTAATTTGTGCTACCCTTGCATTTGTTGGACTTTTTAAAAGCAATGTCTATATGAAAACGGAAGCTGTTTTCGGTAGGACATCCCCACAAAGAGGTTTTGGCTTTGGAGAACTATGTTTTCGATACAGTATTAGGGAAAGAAATCTGTAGTGAGGAAAAACGTAACGAAATTGCCAAAAAATTGCGAAGTTTTACTAATAGGCTTGTAATAAATTTTGATCCATGGTGCAGATATCATAAACCATTCCAATTAAAATGATGTCGGAGGAAGCACTTGAAGCCAGAAACAAGGATTATCGAAATATCCGCGAGCACCAAACAAGAAAGTGCACTAGAAAAAATGCAATGGAAGGAGTTTTTAACGCACTTCTAGTTTCTTCCGATACTTTTATAACATCACTTTCCCAGAGTGCTTCAATGATCTCTGCAAAAAAATTTGGCTTGATCTGGATGTTGTAAGCTTACTTTTCAATAAACGGCTGGAAACTGATTTGTGCAACAACGATTTGGAGAATTCTGACAGTTCGGATTACGAATAGTTTCTGTTATATGAAAGCTATATAATATAAAACTTAGGCAATCTATTTGAAGTTTTGTAAAAAAAAAATTTTTTTTAATGTAAAAAAAAAAAAGTTGTTCAAAACTTTTTTTTATTTTTTATTCCAACCTTAAAAAAGTTGTGGAATCTTTTTAAATTAAAAGAAAAAATTTTTTTGTTTCTTAATTTTAAAAATAATTATTTAAAACTTTTTTTTTACTTATTTTTATTCCTTTCATTCCTACCTTTAAGAGAAAAAAAAAACAGATTGCGATTATCTCATTTACGTTTGGAAGGGCCTGTGACGCTAGCATGGCTAGACGAAAGCCTTATAGACGGCATGAACCTACCTATTGGTGGAACGAGCGTATTGCCGATGCCCGACGTGCGTGCCTCCACGCCAGGAGGCTCTACCAGCGCTCACGTGGAAGAGAGAACTTTTCATCCAGACAGGCAGACTTCCAGTCGGCTAGAAAGATGCTGAAAGACGAGATCCGAGCGAGTAAGCGGGAGTGCTTTCTTCAATTGTGTGACTCCGCCGACCGTGACCCTTGGGGGCAGGCATACAAAATAGTCGTTAAACGACTCTATGCCAATAAACAGGCCACACCAAGCGACCCGTGCGAGCTGAAAAAGATTATCGAAAACCTCTTTCCGACTCGCGTGCCAGAATCACCAGTGCGACCTTGTGCCTTCGATCCAAATACAATAGAAGCTATCACAGACACAGAAATACTAGCGGCGGCCGTGAACCTCCAGCCCAATAAGGCACCTGGCCCGCATGGTGTTCCTAACCGTGCTCTGAAGCTGGCCATGACATTGTATCCCGCAGAGTTTGCGAACATATTCAACGCGTGCCTCCGAGAAGGCATTTTTCCATCCATCTGGAAGAAACAGCTACTGGTACTCCTTCCTAAGCCAAGAGGTCAACCAAGCGATGCACCGTCCTATAGACCTATCTGCCTCCTAGATACGCTGTGGGCTTTCGCCAAACCAGTTCGGTTTTAGGAAGGCAAAGTCAACGGTGGATGCGATTGACAAAGTGGTCACAATTGCCCGCAGTGCTATTAAGGGCTCAAGCTGGAAACAAGGATCCAAGGAGTACTGTCTGGTGGTCACGCTAGACGTGAAAAACGCGTTTAACAGCGCTGACTGGAGCCGAATATTAAGCGCTTTAGGTGAATTTGGTGTTCAGCATTACCTCCAGGCCATAATTAGATCGTACTTCAGTGACAGAGTTCTTACGTATTCCACGGCAGACGGAAATAAAACCCATGAGGTATCTGCAGGTGTTCCACAAGGCTCCGTGCTGGGACCTGTCCTAAGGAATGCCATGTACGACGGGGTCCTCCGCCTTCCTTTCCCTCCAGGAGTTCACTTAGTCGGATTTGCGGATGATGTGGCTTTTGTTGCAGTAGGCAAAGTGCTTCGCAGGCCTCGAGCTGGCGGCGCAAAAGACAGAGGCGGTGCTAATAAGCAGCCGTAAGATGGTGGAATCAGCTTGGGTCAGTATTAATGGCACAGCAATCAAATTCAAAAGAGCCATTAAATATCTTGGAGTAATGCTGGACACAAGGCTGTGTTTCCGAGAACATCTAGCGTACGTCGGAGAGAAAGCAGCAAAATCAAGCAGCGCCTTAGCTAGAATCATGCTGAACACACGCGGACCAAAACAGGGGCGAAGACGACTTTTGGCGAGTGTCACTAAGGCCACAATCCTATATGCGGCGCCAATCTGGCATCGTTCCATGGTGTTCGCTAGCTACATAAGAGGCGTATGTGGGGCGTACCTGTTAAGTGCGCTCAGGATCTCTTCTGCGTACCGTACGGTGTCAGAAGATGCTGCATTGGTCATTGCGCGGATGATTCCACTTAGCGAGCTGGCCACAGAGGCAAATGTGAGGTACAGGGCTTCACGGTTGAGTGGAGCAATTCAACCAAAAATCGAGATTCAATTTTTCAATGGCCGCCATTTTGCCAAAAAAATCACAAAATTTTTCGAGGGTCAGACCAGAATGACATCTAAACTGAATATAATCCCGTTTTTATACCCTTGGAGAGGGTATATTGAAATTGCCTAGATGTTTGTAACGCATAGAAGGAAGCATCTCCGACCACATAAAGTATATATATTCTTGATCAGCGTGACGAGCTAAGTTGATATAGCCATGTCCGTCTGTCCGTCTGTTTCTATGCTATCTCCTCCGTCAGTTTTAAAGCTGTCGTAACCAAACTTTGCACGAGGTCTTTTGGTACAAGTACGCTGCACATTTGTCAGAACCGGCCGAATCGGATGACTATAGCATATAGCTGCCATAGGAACTATCGGTCGAAAAATGGATCTTAGTGAGAAAAAAGCTTTTTTGTTTTTAATGTTTGTGTATCCAAACGCAGCGATTATTAATATTATATGCTTTCGGACAGATTTGAAAATTTTTTAAAAGGCGGATGACTATATCTTATAGCTGTCATAGAAACCAACAGCCGGAAAAAGGATCCTAGCGAGAAAAACTTTTTCGTTTTTTATGTTAGTGACCCCAAACTCGGCAAATACTAATATATCATATTGTATACTACTTTCACCCGATTTGAAAATTTTGGTCAAAATCGGATGACTATATCTTCTATCTGCCATTGGAACCATCGTCCGGAAAATGGGTTTTAGTTAGAATAATTGCTGATTTTATTGCTAGAGCTCCCTGATATTTCAATACATATGCAAGGGTATAAAAACTTGGCCTTCTCGTTTTGATTACTTTAATCTGTTTGTAACACAATAAAAATAACAGAATCGGAAAAACTCTTTGCGTTTTCAAATAAGATTTTTTTTAAAAAGGTCCAAGAAACAGCCTCGACATGGAGAATCCCACCTTAAAAGATGGTCAGAAAATTCAACAGTTTCCAGAATTTTTTGAACTATCAAAAGTAATGCTTGGTGTTTCAAGTACCCAAGTAAGCGTATAACGTTTATTACGTTTGGTTATGCCGCCCGGGGCGAAAGTCGACTTATCCGCCCCCCTTAATCGTTCAAAATTTTAAAATTTCTATAATTAAAATTAAATTTTTCTTATTCTTAGCATTAAAAACTTTACTATAACATACGCAGGATTTTGATTAGGGAGGACGATGTCCTAATTTGTTCGATGGGTATTATTTTGCTAAAGTTGTTATCATAGTTGTGTCATAGAAATCTGTAAGTATTATTGGATAAAAACTTTCTTTAACTATAATAGAAGGATGCCAAAATTTTTTTCACCAAAATTAAAAACACTTTGAGGTCGAATATGTGTAATATATATTTTTTGGTGTTCGTTCATGGTTGTTTTATAATTGACACTTTAATTTTGTGATTTTTTTTTCGTAGGGGAGAATGGGGGGTTCTGAGCCGCTGGGGGTTGTGAGCCACTCGAGTATTGGCCACAAAAAAAAATATATTTAAACTTTTTGTTTATGTCATGTGTCTCCCTTCTTATTACCTAACTTTTGGCAAGCAACCTATCAGTCTACACCTTCTTTAAGTTCGTGAACCATTTTTAATTGTTGACTTGTGAATATTATACAAAATTTTTTTCGTAATGACAAAAGTAATTATGAGGGAAATATTTTTTGATCAATTGCCTTTTTAATAGAAATATGTTTTTTTTGTAACAATTTCTTTTTGGTTATGTGACGTCACCAAAAAAAGTTAGATAGGGGGGGTTGTGAGCCACTTTGGAAAAAATTCGGTTTTGACTTTCAAAGAGAATATTGCAATGACGCGCAATAAAACAGAGGAAGAACTCTCCAAAGAAGTAAAAAAAACTTTAAAAAAAGGCAAACAAAAGAACAGCCATAGGCAAAAAGTGCTCGTATATAAAAGAAAACAAGCCTGATGCCGTCAATCAATTTTCACTCCTAATTGATATTTCTTAATTCAGATTATGAGAAAAATTGCTTATTTTTTCATTTAATTAAGAATAATGGCTTAAAAACACGAATTTGAACTTTTATATGGGTGGCTCACAACCCCCCTCAAATTTTCGAAATGTCAAAAAATCACTTTTTTTTTCAATACGAAATAAAAAACTCAAAATTTTATTTTTTAAAACAACTGATGAGGAAAGTTTTGTGCATCTTTTACCTAAAATACAAAATTTACAGAACGAAAAAAATATTGATTTTTGGCGAAGTTATGTTCGAAAAACAAAACTATGATCACAACCCCCCACTCCCACCTATATCAAGGGGTAAAATAGCTCGTTCTGTATGTGGAAAAAGATTTTACGTGGTTTTCCTTGGAAGCAAGTCATTTACATCTACATTGGATTTACTGCTGTGGTGGGAATCCTGAAGCTATGAGATGAAAAATCACAAGTGATTTATATAGATATTATAGTTTGCCAAATTTAATCAAATGCTAGGCGGAAAAAGATTTCAGTGAAGACTCAAACGTGAAACGAACTTACATGTTCAAAAAATGGACCATTGTTATTATTTGGAGAAATGAGCAATGAGTGCACGTCATTTGACAAGATAAGTCAAAGGTTGGAAATTCGATTTTTTTAGTTTTAATTTGAATCATGTGGTTACATACAGTTTGCAAAAAACTCATTTCCCAACAACTGACTTGCCTTTTATTTATTGTCAAGAAACATCCAAACCTGGGTTAAAGGGGCTACTCTGCATAATAACTGCATAATCTGTGTGTATAGCGATCGAACTTGAGCAAGACTGCTTGCTGATAATTTGCCCCTTATGGAGTTTAAGGCCCTCTTTTAGTGTAGGCGTACTACTTTTTAAAAACTTGTGTAAAGAAATCGTGGGATGTTCAAAAAGTTCTCGGACTTCAAAGTAGGGTCTTCCCCAAAATGGTGTGTTGATGGTTCGCAGCTTTCCTGTCGGCCATTTGAGAATGAGAAAACTATTTTTAGCAGTTTTTTTTGCAGTCCACTGTAGATTAAAAAAAAGCAGTCCAATGATCTACGTTCGGGCAATAGCCACCCTAGTTCTGCGCCCATTACGACCAACAACATCAAAATCGGTTCAGTACAACTTGAGAAAAGCTGCGAACCAATTTAAAAAACATGGCTTCGACAAAAACGCGCTTAATAGATTTTAAACATGGATTTGATGCAATTGGGCGCTTTTACCGACAAAAAATGATTAAAATCGGATAATTATAATAGTCACAAGGGGCTTAGTCCAGAGATTATGGAGAGTGCGGAACTATTTTGGACCATTCGTAGCCCAATTCATAAAATTTTACTATCATTCTCGCGAGGTTGTTTGATATTAAGCAAATATGAATTTGGGTTTAATGAATGCTATTGTACATTTGCTTGACAGTTAATGTAAGGTCTATGTTATATCACGTAGTCTTTTAATATTATACACATTTTGTGTATCAATCTAGTTATCCTGCCATAAATTTTAATTCATTTTTCGGGACTAGCCGGCTGTAACTCTGTCCATCCAGGTGATTTAAGTGCAACAAAATTTGTGAAATTAGAACAGCCTTTAGGCTGCATGCTAAAGTGGTTTTATTTAAAACCCAACCACCTCAATGGCTTGCACACGACCCACATTTGGGTTTGCTGATGCTGCTCACATGATTTTTTTAGGCCGCAAGTTTTACCGGTCCATACCGGTACGTGCCCGTATAGCGAAATACAAATCTAGTTACCAATACGGAATTGAATACCAAAATAAAATGTAACCAAATCAAAACCTTTTGCCGAGATGGGAGTTTTTGAAAATTCTAATATTGAATTCGAGTTCTCAACTTATCTTTTCTATCTAACTTTTGGTTATATAGTGAGGTATAAAAATAATTGTACAATACAATTTTGCCCAGCTATTGAAAGAATTGTTCCATAGGGAAAAATATGTACATATTTGAAATATGTGTCCATTCGCCCGGAATGTTTTCAGTTTTGAGAAATCAATTCTAGATATTTTGTTTTCGATAGCATCATCGCGTCTTTTAAATGTGCACGGTTTTATTTTTCATTAAAGCATTCGTTTAATCTGTGTCTTGGAAGGACTAATATGAAAGCGTGCTCAAAGACATGTGAAAGGAGAACTTGGTCGCATTCAGGTACGCCCAGCAAATTACCATAAATTTCCATCGAGCAGCGTTTTAACGAGAATTCTGGACAAGGCACGGCGTGGATGACAGTATTTGAGAATGCTCTGGTGATGCTACAAGAGGGAGCGAGCGGATATACTAGATACAAACGACTACTTTTATGGAAATCATGGTGCGCATGGAGAAAGCCAAGAATTTAAGGCTGAATTATTCGAGAAAGTATAAAATTAAATTTTATTTTATACATTAAAGCTGTTGTTTTATTTTATTTTTGTATTTTAGGAAACTTGCCCTTTTCTTTATTGAGCAAACGCAAATAAAAACAAAAAAATCCGTGAAACGATGTCAAACTTGAAATTGTGTTTTGTCAATTCAAGAAGTATTTATGCAGTCATTATAAAATAATGTCACACACAACTAATACACAATTATTTTAAATTTAAATTCTCAACTTGCCATTCACATGAGGTATACTGGTCGTTCGTTTATCCGATCTTTATCATTCAGTATATCTTACCATCTCTGAGATCTGTTTGTTCATACGGACAGACTGTTGATGGTGATCAAGAATATATATTCTTTATACGGTCGGAAATGATTCCTTCTCCCTGCACTTTTGCACATTTGATAGTGTACAGTGTGTGAAATTAAAATGTTATATCTTTCAACCTTATATTTGGATTTAATCCCGTAGAGTTGATATTCATTGCTAATATTAATGGATGAACCATGACTTTTAATTTAAAAGCACCTTTTTGGTACCTTTACCTTTACCTAGGATCGGAAATTCCGGATACCTAGCTATATTTGTGGCCCTTTACCTTGTATTTTACCTAGTACTGGGTATAGAGTTTGAAAATGCCGTTACTTTCGGCCTGTTACATAAATTTGCACAACTCCATGATACCCTTTTTAGTCGTTTTTAATGGGTATCCCCCGCCATCGCACGCACGCGATGTGTGATGAGCACAGTTGACAAAGTCATTCTCGGATTGTAGAACAATCCAGACCCCAAAGAGCGATATCACTTGACATTCACTTGAACACTTGTACCGTTGCTTTGGAGCACAAGACTAAGTGCCATCTTACCATCTCCCAAGGCTGTTCCGATGCTCTGGCCCACGATCAAGATCGATAGAATTGCCATGGCACAACTTTTCATGATGGCTCGGCGTGTGGGCGGCGAACGCTTGCTGGGACTCAGCGCGAGAATACTCATTGTTCGTGAACGAAAGTGAACGTGGTGCTTCTGGGAGGCTGCTTTCCAACTGGCAGAGGCTGGAGAATTGAAACGAGCAGAGTGCCTCGACACTGTCGCAGCAGATACAGACGCAGAGCTCGCTAAGCAAAGCTGAAAGATAAAATTGTAGAACAAAGAATAGTTGGCACTTGGACTCGGCTGCACCGAGAGTGGCCCACCCTACACACATAGGCCGGCACAGTCATGTGTACACAATCGTGTGTGTATAGCTAAAGCCGTCCCTTGTTACATCATAGACTGAGCAGAGACCGAAGGCAAATGCGGTTCAAGGCTGAGCGCCTGGTCCTCAGATGTTGACTGATAAACCTTAATCGCAGAAGTACCATGTAGACTTGGGTAAACAAGCGTGTGCCAAGATAAAGATACGCCAAGCGAGATAGCCGTATAGATAGGGGCTTAATTAGTGCGCATCTGTGTGTGTGAGTGCTCTTTTATTGCGTGTCGCTGGTCGCCTCATGCTGGGTAGGGTAGCTAGTAGCATTGACCCTCTTCTATAGACACTATAGCCGATTTCAATGCGTTAATGGGTTCTCTGCGGGGATCGCATACGGTGCCATCGACTGCACTGTCCACTCCCGCCCTCAGGATGCGGAAATTGATGTCTCCATAGTCGAGCTGGCTGTACAAGTAGATGGGCAGGCGGTTGCTCATTATCCAGACACTCTGATTCTCCTCGTTGTCCACTTTTAGGTCGTTGGGAAATTGAATTAGCATCGACGAGTTGTCTGGGTCGAGCAGCAGACCCAAGTTGGCCCGCGTATACGGCTTCGCTGTGTCCCAGCATCCGACGTTATCGCGGTGAACTTGTGTGTAGAACATAACACCGTTTCGGGCAATGCCAGAAGTCGAGGATTGGCCGTTGGGTCCGCGATCGCCGATCGGAAGGAAGTACTGGGCGCTATCCGTACCGTTTAGCCATAGAGCTTCGTTTAGGAGCAGGTCGGTGGGCACCATGAATTCCTAGAGCACATAGAGGGGCAGTGGCAGATCACATTGGGCACCAACTGTGAGATTCGTTCCCTGCACCTACCTTAAAGCTGGCCATCGGATGGAAATACAGCACCCGCTGACTGGTCTGTGGGTCGTAGGACAAGCTCATCCCGAAAACACCGTCCAGCCATTGGAAGTTTAGTCCGTACACCCTGAAGTCCGATGCCACGGGATTGGGCGAGAAGTTGAAGTTGGTCACTCGCCAGCTCCTGTTCTTCGCCAGGCTATAGACAACTATGCCGAAGCGCCAGACATCTGAGACCAGGGCGTGCGTGTCCTCGCAGGTGCGCACATCCACAACGATGTTCGAGTGCAGCGAGTCCTCCTTCACCTGCGCAGCTGGCAGCTCGTAGCTCACGATCATTCGGTCAGTCGCCAGGTCAAAGGCGACTATTTTCGGCGGGCAGACTTGCCTCAGACTGATCGTGGCATTCACAATTCCCGAGTCGATGAGCCAGAGCCGGTTGCACGAGTCAATGGCCGTGCGATAAACGGAGATGAGCTTGGAGCAGTTGGGCCTGTACGGATCACCGTGTGCGCTCCAGCTGGGGTAGGGCTGAATGGGCGGACTCGACTCCTTGGCTGGGTACGGCAAGGTGCCCAAGCTCGCTGGCACACCGTCTCGCCAGCGCGGTGTCGTAATAAACAGACGATTGCGGTGCACATCGATTCCCAATGGCAAGTTGTTCCTTGGTATGAACTCGCTGCGAAGCAAATGAAAGTGAAATCGACAAGCACACAAGCAAGGCCATCGCCATCAATCATTCCGATTCGGAGCTCGCTCACTCATTCATTCATACCCATTCACTATGGCCCGCTGCCGCTCCACAAATGTGGGATACTCAAAGTCCAAATATTTCCATTCGTTGACAATCGAGAATTCCGCTTGTCTCTTCGGGCTGGGACTGGAGTAAAGCTGGCCCGAATATGGGTCCGAGTCGGCTGCAAAGACTTCATCAAAGGTTCGAAATGATGTGGCAGCCGCCAGACCAATGCAATCGAACTGAAGGCCGATGATGCAAAGACTGGAGCTAAGCAATGACAGCAGCTTCATGGCTCTAAGTCGATTTCGCGCACAAGTTGGCCACTGATCTGTCTCAGCGACAAACACCAACTGGTCGGAGCTGAAGCCGGTCTGGCTGCCTTTAAGCAACTATGTAACTCTGCGTTTCAGTATTTGCCAACTGCTTCAGCGCTTGGAGCTTGGAGCTTGAAGCGGAACATGGTGCTGGTGTGGGGAAAGGAATTTGAAATGTTAGACAAGGGCCTATTGTCTGCACGCAGATTAAGTTTGATTCAAATTTTTACCACGCCCACTCCCGCCCTTACAATAAACAAGTAAGAAAGTCAAGCTCTACTCTAATATACTCTGTACCTGGAGTAGCAGCTAAAAGCAGCGCTGAACTGGTGATCTCAAAAATCGATTTTAAAAACGATGAGCTGCTACAGACAATGAAATGGAAACAATCGCGTCAAAGTCAAAGACCGGAAAGAAGAATATTTCGTCTTGCCCTTACAAGCTGTAGACTATATCTCAAAAATCGATTTTAAAAGCGATGAGCTGCTACAGACAATGAAATGGAAACAATCGCGTAGCAAATTCGATCCCCAGTTTTCGTGTTTGGTAAAAGTGAAAGCAATAAGCAAATAAACCTCAGAAAAATATCGAAAAAATAATTTTTTGAACCAAAATTTGTACAGCAGTGAAAACCAATTTTCATTTGGGACATTTTTAAGTTTGACTAAAAACAAAAAAAGGAAGCAAAAATAAAAAAAGTCAAAAGACCGGAAAGAAGAATATTTCGTCTTGCCCCTCACAAGCTGTAGACTATACTGGCTAAATTTATTGAGCAGTTTAAAGGTTACTTTTCTCGGGTTCTATAGCCTGCTGCGTTTTCAAATATTTGTTGGCTTACTATGTTAAAATTTTCGTTGACATTCTTCATTGCCAGCAAATCTGGAACAAACTTGATCAGGGTACATGCAAAAATTTGTATCTCTTATAGTTTCTGAGATCGACGCGTTCATACAGACAAACGGACAGACGGACGGACGGACAGACAAGCATGGCTAAATCGACTCGGCTGTTCATGCTAATCAAGAATATGTATACTTTATAGGGTCAGAAATGTTTGCTTCTCCATGTTACATCCATTTACACAACTTCACGATCCCCTTTTACCCATTTTCATTTTTTTTTCAAGTGCACAAACTGCGATACGCTAGGATGTCTTGATCTGAAGGTTTTAAAATTTAAATCATATGATGCCTTTTACTCACAAGATTATTTGCAAAATTTTGGTGAAACTGCTAATATCCAAATAGTAAATGTTGAAACTGCTGCTTCGAAAATGCCTATAATAATTTAACAAAAGCTTCGTTGGTGACTTGGGATTATGATTATTCAGTGAATATTACAAAATTTAATTACTTGAATAATTGTATCTGTAAAGCGTGATTATTGAGTAATTGTTGTTGAAATGTTGAATTATTACGAATTTGTAGGTGAAAATTATGAATTTTTGCAAATCAAGATTAGAAATCACCAAATTGAATTGTTTGCTAATAAAGGAAACCAAAACCGAGCTAATAATAGCCAAAAATTTAGTCCGTAAGGGGGGGATAGGGTTTTAAAGGCGATAAAAATGCATATTTTTATGATTTTTTTGCGGCGACATCAATGATATAATTTTATTAAATTTTATTACATATTATTGTACAACTTTTGAAGTATGTCAGAAAAAAATTTTCAAAAAAAATATTGATAAATAAGCCGGTGACGGTGAATCTCCAGAGGTGCCTTGAAATAAAAGTGGTTTTGCGGTGCAAAAAATGCATTTCAATTTTATTGTTTCAGATAATCCGGTAATGAGTTCTGATGCTCACGAACTTCAAAAAAAGACGTCTTCGGGAAAATCGATTTAAAGTTTTTCATACGTGAATATTCCAAATAATCCATCAATAAAAGAATATTAAACAACAACTTGACATCTTAAAATTTGAACATAATATTCTCGTCATATTGTTCATTCAGAAAAAAATTTAATAAAAATTATTTTAAAACCCTACCCAAGCATAGAAACATTCATTTCCCACCCTATAAACTATATATATATTCTTGATCAGAGCGACGAACTGAGTCGATTGAGCTTTGTCTGTCCGTCTATCTGCTTGTACTCAAACTAATCTCTCAGTTTCAAAGCTATCGAGCTGAAACTAGGCACAGTGTATTCTTTTTACTGCACGCTGCTGCTATGGATCGGATGACTATTGCATATAGCTGCCATAGGAGCTATCGGTAGAAAAATGGAATGAAAGCGTATCCAAACTCAGCAATTATTAACATTATATGCTTTCGGACAGATTTTGAATTTTTTCAAAATCGGATGACTACATCTTATAGCTGTCATAAAAATCAACAGTCGGAAAAAGGATCCTACTGAGAAAAACTTTTTCATTTTTGATGTGAAACATCTTTAATTTCGGTACGGACGATTTTAGTGGGAGTAAAATTTGAATTGAGCGTCACGTGACACTGACGCCAACCATATTTTGTTGCTGTGTTTGCTTTGTGCAGTGGCTCGGCACACACACACAAGACGGTTGGTAGAGTGATGGCAGGGGGAAGATTGGTGCTGGGGGGCGGAGAGAGATGCAGAGAAGAGTTTAAGATCACACACCCACACCCAACATTTCATTTACAGTTCTTTGCCTATGGCTCAGCCAAAAAAAAAAATCAAAACAGAGAAAACTACCACAACAACAACGAGAGAACAATAGAGAGCGTACTCCCACAACTTTAGCTGTAAACGCGAGAGAGAGAGTGAGTGAGTGAGTGCTGAGGCAGATGGGAAAGTGAAGAGTTTGGATAGATACTAAAAAGGGGCAACTGGGTGGGTTCTGGGAAAGATCTGGGTAGGATCTGGTGGTATTTGTGGCTGGGATCTGGCTAGAATTTGGCTGGGATATGGGTGGGATCTGGTTGGACTCTGAGTGGAATCTGGATGGGATCTGGGTGGGACCTGGGTGGGATCTGGGCCGTATCTAGGTGGTATCTGGGCGGGATCTGAAAGGGATCTGGTTGGGATGGGATCTGGATGGGATCTGGGTAGTATCTGGGTCTGATCTAGGCGGGATCTGGATGGGATTTGGAAGGGATCTGGTTGGGGTCTGGTTGGGATCTGGAAGGGATCTGGGTAATATTTGAAAGGGATCTGGGTGGGATCTGGTTGCGATCTGGTTGGGATCTGGGTGGATTCTGGATGGGATCTGGGTGGGATTTGGAAGGGATCTGGGCGAGATCTGGGTGGGATCTGGAAGGGATCTGGGTGGGATCTGGATGGGATCTGGGCGGGATCTGCATGGGATCTGGGTGGTATCTGGGTGGGATCTGGAAGGGATGTGGGCGAGATCTGTGTGGGATCTGGGTAGGATCTGGGCGGTATATACGTGGGATCAGCGTAGAATCTGAGTGGGATCTAGTCGGGATGTAAATGGGATAAAGCTTGGTTGGATCTGGGTGGGATCTGGATTTTCTGGATTTCTACTGCCCGTTAATTTTCTTCTTTCGAAAGAGTGCCCTTGGTGATTTATATACCATTGAGAGAGATTGTGATTTGAAAATAAGCTCATATCCTAAGCATCATGTTTCACATCAAAGACTCGTGAGTGCTATCTACACTCACACCTTTTTTTATGTTAGTGACCCCAAACTCGGCAAATACTTTCACATAGAAGACACATGTGACGCAAAAAACAATTTTTCATCCCTCTTTGGTGTAAGTAACTTGAAAGTTTGGGTTCAGATGTTAATTCACAGATTTATTAAATATTTTTTTTACCAATGGCTTTGGATAGCAAGCAATTGAAAATAATTAAATTTTTTAAATAGATAAATTTTCAAATCGTTTTTTTGCGCGAATTAAGCATATTTCGGCAAATTTCCGAAAAACAAAGAATACGAAAACAACTACATGAAATCACCCATATACTTTATAGGGTCGGAAATGATTCCTTAAGCACAAACTTAATATACACTGTGTACCTTGGGTCCAAATCCTTTCGTAATGTATAAACATTTTACTTATTTTGCCAATTATTGTTTTTGCGTATTTTGCATTTGCAAAATTATCATAATGAATATGCAGTTTTTTAATGTAGTGATCTATTTTATTAGTACAAAATCCAGGTTTTCGCCTCAATCTTCCTTCATTTTAAATACGGGCATAAGATCTGATGTGCACTAATAACCGTAACCGTAACCGGTACCCAATTGAAATAAGATTAATAACAGTTTCCCGCACCGTAATAAAGATAAAGCGCTCGGCCAAAACGGTAACCGTTATTCGTTTCGGTTTCAATCTCGGGTTCCACCTATGACACTTGGCAACAGCCAAAAAGGCACGCAGCATATGTGATGGAACATTTATTTGTATCGGCAAACATTCAAACTTTGAAATGCAATTAAAAAAGTACCAAGGTCGGCCACCAATTAGTTTCCGCACGTAAATTCATTAAAAATCGCTGTCCATAGAGGAAAAAAGGTTCCATAATTTTCGGCGCTTCTTACCTTGGTCCAGCTAATACGATTTCCACTCGGATAACATAGCTACCCTTCCGTTACCCTCCCCTCCCCTCCACCCTTCAACCTATTGAGCCTTAATGATTTCGAATTACAATTGGTTATGTACACATGCATATCCACGAACTAACAGAGTAACAGCATCAAATTAATTGCTGCCTGCAGATGCAGGTACATAAAATCCGTCGATATTTATTTATGTTCTTTTTGTTCTTTCTATCAGAGGCCTATGATGGGTTAAGAGCCAGTTTGGACAGAATTGGATGGCTTTAAGGAGCGATCATTGTCACATCTGTGTCGTTCCAAGGAAAAGTGTGATCAGCACAGTCGGCACTGCCAGAGGAACAGTTAATTTCAATGCCATCGCCCTGTCCAATCTCACCATTTTCACAGTCCTCATCGTCAGGGTGGGCACGCGCATCGTCCGGTCCTTGCGTTTGGGCTTCTTTATCTTCATTTTCCTCGCCTTCGTCATCCTCAGTTAGCACACCAGCCACATGGAAATGATCCTCAAGCATGATTTTCCATTCCCTCATGAGGGTCTCCTCATCACGCATTTCATAGTAAGCCACATTTTGTATAAAAGAAGTAATCTCTTTGCCAGCTAGTTCCTCGTATTTTCCGGCGGGGCCGAAATCCTCCGCTCCAGTCGACACGTCATACACGGTGCCTTGCATGGCCACCAGATATGTGCCATTCGGATTCTGCGAGTGATATAACGCCAATTGCTTCTTTGTCAGCCTCAAATCCTTCAGTGGTGCAGGTAACTTTACATGACCTGCCTCTTCATAGTCCTCGTCGTCATAAGTGGCATACTGACGCCGTGTACGTACATAGGTCAAATAGCCCACCAAACAGGTGACCAGGCCAATGGCAATTGGCGACATGGCCCACTCGCGCAGCTGGAGACTCCAGGACTTCTCTTGAAGCGAAAACATTTGGTTGACCAATGGAGCTTTAAAGAAAAAGGATTTGAGAATTTATTAAACGAACCAAACTAATGTTTTTCTCTGTTCACTGACTGCTTTTCAGATCTTGATGAGATCGACTGAATAACTAGCAGCTGGTTTGCTTAAAAGAAGACTTAAGGCAGTTGTGAAATTAAACAATAGGCCTACTTTTTGAAAAAGGAGAAAAATATAAATTCGTACTAAAGACATGGGAATGCGTATATGACACTTGTCGGTATTGGTTACCGAGAGAACTAAACAACGCTGGCCAAAGGATCAATTAGAGTTGGCAGTAGTCACAATTAACAATTAGTATCGTCATCAAGGCAATGGTCCTCTACATTACTAGTGCAATTTCTTAGCAAATGATGTTTGGGAGAAATGTTTGCCTGTGCCTGGATAGTGGGCAAATCTATTCTGGTTTGACGAACACGCTCGCCGATCTGTGAACAGAAATATCCCGTTTCCAATGACTTAAGACGATATTTAATATTTTTGAAGAACCAAAAACCGATTAGTTTTTTAAAGTTTCTCTCCAAGTCAAGTTTTCAAGAAATCAACGGTTGTTGTAAATAGTTGGTAAAAGTGCCTAAAAAGCGGTGGTTGTAAATAAAACATTTATTTATGTTTAGTAGACCCGCGCGCTTCGCTGCTCATTAAATGAATATAATGCAGTCAGTTTCAAAGCTATGTAGCTACTTACTGGGCACGTGTACTTCGTATTTAGTAAGCTTTTCAAAAACGTCAACAACACGCAGATCGGACGTCTATATCATATAGCTGCCATATGAATGCTGAATTTGGTTGTGGTATAATATACTTTGAAAACTTTGGTCACCCTAATCCACAACAAAATTCAATTAATCTTACATTTACATTTTAGCCCAAAGGAATTAATCATCAAATTCATTTAATAAGCAGCGAAGCGCGCGGGTCTACTAAACATAAATAAATGTTTTATTTACAACCACCGCTTTTTAGGCACTTTTACCAACTATTTACAACAACCGTTGATTTCTTGAAAACTTGACTTGGTAGAGAACCTTTAAAAATGAATCGGGTTTCGGTTCATAAAAAATGTTAAATATCGTCTTAAGTCATTGGAAACGGGATATTTCTGTTCACAGATCGGCGAGCGTGTTCGTCAAACCAGAATAGATTTGCCCACTATCCAGGCACAGGCAAACATTTCTCCCAAACATCATTTGCTAAGAAATTGCACTAGTAATGTAGAGGACCATTGCCTTGATGACGATACTAATTGTTAATTGTGACTACTGCCAACTCTAATTGATCCTTTGGCCAGCGTTGATTAGTTCTCTCGGTAACCAATACCGACAAGTGTCATATACGCATTCCCATGTCTTTAGTACGAATTTATATTTTTCTCCTTTTTCAAAAAGTAGGCCTATTGTTTAATTTCACAACTGCCTTAAGTCTTCTTTTAAGCAAACCAGCTGCTAGTTATTCAGTCGATCTCATCAAGAGCTGAAAAGCAGTCAGTGAACAGAGAAAAACATTAGTTTGGTTCGTTTAATAAATTCTCAAATCCTTTTTCTTTAAAGCTCCATTGGTCAACCAAATGTTTTCGCTTCAAGAGAAGTCCTGGAGTCTCCAGCTGCGCGAGTGGGCCATGTCGCCAATTGCCATTGGCCTGGTCACCTGTTTGGTGGGCTATTTGACCTATGTACGTACACGGCGTCAGTATGCCACTTATGACGACGAGGACTATGAAGAGGCAGGTCATGTAAAGTTACCTGCACCACTGAAGGATTTGAGGCTGACAAAGAAGCAATTGGCGTTATATCACTCGCAGAATCCGAATGGCACATATCTGGTGGCCATGCAAGGCACCGTGTATGACGTGTCGACTGGAGCGGAGGATTTCGGCCCCGCCGGAAAATACGAGGAACTAGCTGGCAAAGAGATTACTTCTTTTATACAAAATGTGGCTTACTATGAAATGCGTGATGAGGAGACCCTCATGAGGGAATGGAAAATCATGCTTGAGGATCATTTCCATGTGGCTGGTGTGCTAACTGAGGATGACGAAGGCGAGGAAAATGAAGATAAAGAAGCCCAATCGCAAGGACCGGACGATGCGCGTGCCCACCCTGACGATGAGGACTGTGAAAATGGTGAGATTGGACAGGGCGATGGCATTGAAATTAACTGTTCCTCTGGCAGTGCCGACTGTGCTGATCACACTTTTCCTTGGAACGACACAGATGTGACAATGATCGCTCCTTAAAGCCATCCAATTCTGTCCAAACTGGCTCTTAACCCATCATAGGCCTCTGATAGAAAGAACAAAAAGAACATAAATAAATATCGACGGATTTTATGTACCTGCATCTGCAGGCAGCAATTAATTTGATGCTGTTACTCTGTTAGTTCGTGGATATGCATGTGTACATAACCAATTGTAATTCGAAATCATTAAGGCTCAATAGGTTGAAGGGTGGAGGGGAGGGGAGGGTAACGGAAGGGTAGCTATGTTATCCGAGTGGAAATCGTATTAGCTGGACCAAGGTAAGAAGCGCCGAAAATTATGGAACCTTTTTTCCTCTATGGACAGCGATTTTTAATGAATTTACGTGCGGAAACTAATTGGTGGCCGACCTTGGTACTTTTTAATTGCATTTCAAAGTTTGAATGTTTGCCGATACAAATAAATGTTCCATCACATATGCTGCGTGCCTTTTTGGCTGTTGCCAAGTGTCATAGGTGGAACCCGAGATTGAAACCGAAACGAATAACGGTTACCGTTTTGGCCGAGCGCTTTATCTTTATTACGGTGCGGGAAACTGTTATTAATCTTATTTCAATTGGGTACCGGTTACGGTTACGGTTATTAGTGCACATCAGATCTTATGCCCGTATTTAAAATGAAGGAAGATTGAGGCGAAAACCTGGATTTTGTACTAATAAAATAGATCACTACATTAAAAAACTGCATATTCATTATGATAATTTTGCAAATGCAAAATACGCAAAAACAATAATTGGCAAAATAAGTAAAATGTTTATACATTACGAAAGGATTTGGACCCAAGGTACACAGTGTATATTAAGTTTGTGCTTAAGGAATCATTTCCGACCCTATAAAGTATATGGGTGATTTCATGTAGTTGTTTTCGTATTCTTTGTTTTTCGGAAATTTGCCGAAATATGCTTAATTCGCGCAAAAAAACGATTTGAAAATTTATCTATTTAAAAAATTTAATTATTTTCAATTGCTTGCTATCCAAAGCCATTGGTAAAAAAAATATTTAATAAATCTGTAAATTAAAATCTGAACCCAAACTTTCAAGTTACTTACACCAAAGAGGGATGAAAAATTGTTTTTTGCGTCACATGTGTCTTCTATGTGAAAGTATTTGCCGAGTTTGGGGTCACTAACATAAAAAATGAAAAAGTTTTTCTCAGTAGGATCCTTTTTCCGACTGTTGATTTTTATGACAGCTTTATAGCTTATGATGTAGTCATCCGATTTTGAAAAAATTTCCAAATCTGTCCGAAAGCATATAATGTTAATAATAGCTGAGTGTGGATACGCTTTCATTCCATTTTTCTACCGATAGCTCCTATGGCATCCATAGCAGCAGCGTGCAGTAAAAAGAATACACTGTGCCTAGTTTCAGCTCGATAGCTTTGAAACTGAGAGATTAGTTTGAGTACAAGCAGATAGACGGACAGACAAAGCTCAATCGACTCAGTTCGTCGCTCTGATCAAGAATATATATATAGTTTATAGGGTGGGAAATGAATGTTTTTATGCTTGGGTAGGGTTTTAAAATAATTTTTATTAAATTTTTTTCTGAATGAACAATATGACGAGAATATTATGTTCAAATTTTAAGATGTCAAGTTGTTGTTTAATATTCTTTTATTGATGGATTATTTGGAATATTCACGTATGAAAAACTTTAAATCGATTTTCCCGAAGACGTCTTTTTTTGAAGTTCGTGAACATCAGAACTCGTTACCGGATTATCTCAAACAAAAAAATTGATATGCATTTTAAAGGTTTTTCTCCAGGTAATCAGGAAGGGTTTTTATCATCTTTTTTTATATTTTAATAACAAACTAACCGCGACTTTTTTTTTAGTCAAAATCGCGTTTTTCACTTCGAAGTGCAGTAAGAAATAGAAAAAAAAACTCTTCCTGATTACCTTGAGAAATACATCACCTTTAAAATGCGTATCAATTTTTTTGTTTCATATAATCCGGTAACGATTTATAATGTGCACCGCAAAACCACTTTTATTTCAAGGCACCTCTGGAGATTCACCGTCACCGGCTTATTTATCAATATTTTTCATTGAAAATTTTTTCTGAGACTTCAAAAGTTGTACAATAATATGTAATAAAATTTAATAAAATTATATCATTGATGTCGCCGCAAAAAAATCATAAAAATATGCATTTTCATCGCCTTTAAAACCCTATCCCCCCCTTACGGACTAAATTTTTGGCTATTATTAGCTCGGTTTTGGTTTCCTTTATTAGCAAACAATTCAATTTGGTGATTTCTAATCTTGATTTGCAAAAATTCATAATTTTCACCTACAAATTCATAATAATTCAACATTTCAACAACAATTACTCAATAATCCCGCTTTACAGATACAATTATTCAAGTAATTAAATTTTGTAATATTCACTGAATAATCATAATCCCAAGTCACCAACGAAGCTTTTGTTCACATATTATATTATATATTATCTCTATAAATATAAAAGAGAGTGTCCTGACTGATTGACTGACTGACTGACTGATTGGCAATCATCGCACAGCCCAAACGGTAAGAGATAGAGAGCTGAAATTTGGACAGGAGTTTCTGTTAGTGGTGAAAGTGCGTACTAAGACGGGGTTTTGAAAAATTCCACCCGGAAAAGTCGGAAAAGCGTCGGAAAAGTTTGTATGGGAAAAATGTTATTTTTCATCCGATTGACTTGAAATTTGGTTTGTAAGCATAGTACGCGAAATAATTCGACACGTGTTTTCCCGATTTCGGAAAATCCGCCCACGAGGAAAATGGCCGGAAAATTCTGCAAGCAAAAAATTGTTTTTCATCCGATTGGCTTCAAACTCGGTTTGTAAGGACAGAATGCGAAATAGTTTGAAATGTGATTTTCCGAAGTTGGAAAATTTGACCTGACATTCGGAAAACTCCCGGAAAATTTAGCATGAAAAAAACTATTTTTCATCCGATTGGCTTGAAACTCGGTGTGTACGGACAGAATACGAAGTAAATTAAAATGTGATTTTCCGATTTTGGAAAATCCGCCCAAGAGGAAAATGGCCGGAAAATTCTGCATGAAAACAACTATTTTTCACCCGATTGGTTTCAAAATCGGTTTGTAAGGACAGAGTACGACATAATTAAAAATGTGATTTTTTAATGTCGGAAAATCCCATCCAGGCGTGAAAATGCCCGGAAAATTCTACATGCAAAATAACTATTTTTCATCCGATTGACTTGAAACTCGGTTTGTACGGTCAAAATGAAAATTTATTTGTGATTTAATTTTCTTATGTTGAAAATAACGCCGGGATGCCCACTGGGAAGTGAATGGGATGTGAGTGGGATGTGGGTGGTTTGTTGTTTTGGAAATGGGTGGAAAGTGGGTGGTAAGTGGTTGTGAAGTGAGTGGAATGTGGCGGGAAGTGGGTGGGATGTGGGCGGTATGCAGATGCGAAGTGGGTGGGATGCGGGTGGGATGTGGGCGGGAAGTGGGCGTGATGTGGGCGGAAAGTGAGTGGGAACTGGGGGAAATTGGGTGTAAAGTGTGGGTGGACAGTATGTGGGAAGTGGATGGGATGTGGATGGCACGTGGGCGGGAAGTGGGAGGAATGTGGATGGGATGTGGGCGGGAAGTGGGAGGGATGTGGGTGAGATGTGGGCGGGATGGTGGCGGAAAGTGGGTGGGAAGTAAGTGGGAACTGGGTGGAATTGGATGTAGAGTGGATGGGAGGGATGGAGGTGGGAGTTGGAGGGAAAAGCCATCAGCAAAGAGCATACTGTTGAAGGCGCAGCGAAGCGCGTCGGGTAATTTGCTAGTATGTTATATATTATATTATAGGCATTTTCGAAGCAGCAGTTGCAACATTTACCATTTGGATATTAGCAGTTTCACCAAAATTTTGCAAATAATCTTGTGAGTAAAAGGCATCATATGATTTCAAACCTTCAGATCAAGACATCCTAGTGTATCGCAGTTTGTGCACTTAAAAATTAAATTTTACTGTTATACCTTGTACCCTTTGAAAATGGGTAAAATGGGATCGTGAAGTTGTGCAAATGGATGTAACATGGAGAAGAAAACATTTCCGACCCTATAGAGTATATATATTCTTGATCAGCATCAACAGCCGAGTCGATTTAGCCATGCCCGTCTGTCCGTCCGTCCGTCTGTCCGTTTGTCGTATGAACGCGTCGATCTCAGAGACTATAAGAGATACAAATATTTGCATGTACCCTGATCAAGTTTGTTCCAGATTTCCCCCCATAAACCACAAAAAAATGTGAGAGCCACAATTTTAAAGTTACAACTTCGTCGCTTAACCCATTTTACGCCGCGCTGCACGAAGTTTTTTATTTAGAGGTGAAAGCAACTTTTCTTGGGTAATTAGGACCCAGTTAACACGAATCCGAAGTTAAAATAATTATACCTATGATTGTAACGCCATGTTCAATTACTCGAAAAGTCACTTTCACAGGTGGATTAAAGTCTCCTAGTACTACTTTTTCCACCGGTTGTATTATTAGGGACTATATTCGACCTTTTCTTAAAATTTTACACTACTTTCGGAATAAAATATTTAATTTTGATTTTTTTTTTGTCGAAAATTCATCGTTTTGTAAGGTTTTTTTCAACCACCATCTGGACCACACCTACAAGGTGGGGGGTGTCCGCAATAATTTTTATCTGAAAGCCAATGAAATTTACTATAAACAATTGGTTTCACTTGATCCTACAGAAAATTTTTAATAAGAAGGCAACTTTGCTGTTCGACTAGTCCAACAGCGGCGTTAAATGGGTTAATATATATTAACTTAGGCCTTAAATATCGTGGGTCTTAATTGTACAGGGTATTTGAAGTCCGGCCACTCCACTGCAACGCTCTTACTTGCTTGTAAGTCTTTTCATAAGGTTTTCTTTTTGATAGGGCTTTCTTTATATTTAGACCAGTGCACACTGGCCGGAATTGCCATAAAGTCAAAAAGTAAATGTTGGAATATTGGAAAGAAGCTTGATTCCTCTGAAAGAGTATAGAACCATGAACTCTAATTGCTGGTTCAAAACATTTTTTCCCTGGAATTTTGGCACGGCCCTGAAAATAATTTTTTTTCAACCAAAATTTTATTGCTCCGGTGCCACGGCACGACCTGTTCTTTCAAAATTAAAAACAGCTATAAATGTACAGAGCAATTAATGTTTTGAAATGCCAAAATGTTGCAAAAGGCATGTAAATTACAAGAAAATAAAGAAGTTGGGTGCTTTTTAAGGTTGTGCCTTTGTTTTTTGTGATGTTGCTGTGGTATTTTTAAGGCGAATCTAACCTAAATGTCCCTTGTTCCGTGGAGTAAAAGTGGGCCGCTCCTCGTTGCTTCTCGCAACTAAAGACGCAATTGTTTCCATTAAAATGTATATGACTTGGTGTAATTAATTCGTTTTGCTCGTTTTCGAAATATTTGATATTGTTGCAGACGGGAACAGTGTATTTTATCATTTTGGCTAATTTTGACAAAAAAAAAAAATTAAGAAAATCGAGCAGTGTTCGACTGTATTATACTCTGTACCTGCGACGGAGAATGCTTAGAGTGTAACACTAGAACGCAACGGAGCTGCAGCGCTGCGACATCGAAATTTCTATTGCTTATAACTTTACTATCGATTGACCGATCTTTATCATTCCTTTGGCAGATTGATAAGTAATGTTGATTACTAAATATGTCTGAAAGACTCGAACCATATATCTACAAAATTGTGGGGGAGGGAGGGGGCGTGGCAAAAATTGAAAATGAATTTTATCTGCCTGTGAGTATAAGAGGTTTATGTCCCTTACATGTCAAACCTCTATCTCTTACCATCTCTGAGATCTGTGCGCTCATAGGGACAGAGTTGTATGGGCGGTACTAGTAGGCGTGGTCGGATCGGTCCAAAATATTGCTCGTTTCTTATTTATGCCATTACTATTAAATGTTTCAAGTTACATCCCTCTAACTTGTTCGGTCTAGTTTTTGCATTCCGGCCACTGTGCAGTGGTGCCCAAAACGTAATTTTTCTATCACGTGTGATAGGAAGCATGCTGCCGGCGTCGCAGCCGACACACGCATAGAAAGAGAGAATACGTGTGCTCTATAAATAGCACGCACACACATTTATTTGTTTGCTTGTAGCCCATATTTGACACAATCAGCGCTGTCACAGAAATCTCTTCCAACCAAATTCCAACCCAAACCCAATTCTCGGTGTCACAGAACCAAACAATTTCGATATGCAAAATAGGTTTTTGGAAATGTGAACAACACTATTTTATTGGATAGGTTGCATCAAATTAATTAAATATTTTATTTGTTTTAATATTAAAATTTGTGTTTTAATAAAAACTCTCCTAATGCGGAGTAACAATTAAAACCTGCCAACCACAGCGCCCTCAAGTTATGGAGTCGCCATCTGTGTACCAACACTGCACTGTGGGCCAGAAATCTCATTTTTTGGCCAAAACTCTGGCATTTCTACACCAGCCTAGCTAGGAAGCTGAAATTTTCGACGAAATGATCTTAAGAGAACTCAACGCACATAATTTAAAAAGCAACAAATATAATTTATGCGATATTGATAATCCAAATCAAAATCGAAAAATATTTCAACTTTTTCGTTTTTTAATTATAGAAAAAAAACTTGTAATTGGATTTGACCCAATTCTTGCATAGAAGTATATATAAGTACCAGATAACTAAAAAAAATAAATATGTCTTGATATGTCTAATGGTTTACGAGATATTGACTCAAGCAGTTTTTGAACTTGACTGCCCACCCTGTCGAGGATTTTCAGTCAATCTGACTACCCTCACCGATTTTTCCATCTATTTTACCTCCTCTTTAGATGCAATACTTAAAACAAGTAAATAAAAATAAAAATTTAATTAATTAAAAATCTAATTTTTTTAACATGATACAATTTACCTTCAGTGCTTCTAAGAGTATTCTGCAAGTTGTCTGTTGTGAAATCGTTCCAATATCCCCTTTAAGATCCTGCTTAATATTTTCCAGGTCGGACTTGGTCGGTAGATCCTTTAGTTTTTTAAGGTCCAATAGACTTGACATAACATTTGTCAGATCCTGAATCGCCATTCCCATAGGCATATCCTGAGATATATTATCTAGCTTTCGCTTTTGTGGTGCCTGCGGGACTCATCCTCTTTTAGCTTCCGTATTTGGTTCAATTCCCCTTTGAGCTCCTCATTTTTCCTTCGTGAGCTGGTTCATCTTTACGGCCATATCGGAAATATCAGTTCTCATCTCTTTTATTTCAGCTTTAGAGGCCACATTTTGGAGTTTTTCATCCAGTAAAGAGGACATGACGGCCATCAAATCCACTAACTTCATGTTTCCGACATTGATGCTGGAACAACCTCGTTCTTCTAGATCCCTATCCGGAGAAGTTTCGATGAACAGGCGCTTTTGACCCATTACGGTCAACTTCTTCCTGCAGGTGTGTTCGATGAGGCAGCAGCTCCAGAGTCGCCTTTATCGCTAGCGATATCATCATTCTTGTTTGGCTTCAAGCCCCCCAATTCAGTTGGGATACCCCGATCGATGTGCATGCTTTTCGAATTAACGGCTGGACTACTGCTTGCATTAGATACATATATATTTTACACTGCTTGCATTAACGGCTCGGCCAGCCTAAGCCCACAAGAGGGCGCCACTGTTTAAAGTGAACGCCAGCTAAGCCCACAAGTATGCACTTATTAAGACCGATCACCCCGCAATTTGGAAAAAACGTCATATCACCCAAAGTTTTGAAGATAGACGATTTGGTCCTTCTAGAGATAGTTGCTAATGAGCAATGCGTATCGATTTGCCGAAAAAATGATATAGATCGGATAAGCGGTTCTCAAGTTATGAGCAAATTAAAAAATTTTAAAAAAATTATTTCAAATTTTTAAATTTGCTCATAACTTCTGAACCGCTCATCCGATCTTTATCATTTCTTCGGCAAATCGATACATAATCCTA